>JAANSM010005326.1:0-10228 GCA_036850725.1 Orchesella villosa | reverse complement strand
ACTACCACCTTTTGGGGATATGGCGATGGTAAGAGAATATGTGAAAGAAAGAATTTATTCCAATAAAATTGAAATAATGTTGAAGTTCCCTAAATACGATAGAATCGGTAAGTAATTAGTCGTTATTGTTAGTGTGATTACGTATATCGTTCTATTATATTTATAGGTGCATCATGGTTCACTAAATTAAGATGGATTCGGTTTCTTCAAATTAAAAGAATTCCTCAGATCTTCACCATTGTTCATAATATATTTGTGCAGCGAACCACCATACTGTAAGTTTATTGACTTCATTCCTAATTGAAATTACTCTCGACAACTAGCCTAACTGGCTAATTGGTTATGTATATTCTTGCAGATTTGTCCTCTTCGTATCTCTGACATTGGTTGTATGTACTATTGTGGGTGCTGTTGCTCTGTACATTGCATGTCCTTGGGAAGCAAATCACTGGCAAGCCGGGGATGAGTATCGTTTACCAGCTTGTAGCACAGATTACTGGGCAAACACAAAATTTGGTAGTCTTTCTTAATGAACATTAATTCATAAATCTTTCAATTCTTGCCCAGAATTATATGCTTTGTATTTTAAAATTTATGTTGTGCTGAGTAGATGGCAACTATGCAGATACAGAAGAAATCTTAGCTGATATTAGTAACAGGTGGATTTTTGGGTTGTATTACGTTTCTCAGGTCATTTTGGTCATTGGCTTTGGTGATATGATGTAAGTTCTATTTCACGAATAGTATTTTATCGGAATATTTGGAATGAAGCCTGGGATGAGGAGATACAATGTCTGTATGTTTTCTAACCTATTTCTGGTTATACTATTTCAGAACGCTGAAGGAATCAGAAGTTCTTCTTTTAATCTTCATGTCTGTTTTTGGTAAGTTCTAAAAGCTTGTTTAAAGTGAGCTTTGTTAAAATTGAATCCTGGTCTCTTTATCTTTATAAACAGGATTTGTGTTCATGCGATGTGTCATTGCTGATATGACGGCTGCAGAAGTTGACTCCGATGAAATTAGATCGCGCTACACTGACGCAATGAAGACTTTGATTCGTGTAATGCGTAGGGAGAAATTAAGTCGAAAATTGACATCGTACTGAAATTCAAATGTCTACTTATTTTGCGATACAAAAAGTAAAAGTAATATTTTGTGTTAGTTAAATGTATTGTAACAAGTAATCAAATTGTTTTAGATCTGTGCATGATCATTTAAATAACATGTGGAAGCGTTCTAAGGGACTTCAGCCGGCACAGTTGTTCAATGATCTCCATCCTTCTCTTGGGTCAGACGTCTTCAGGAGTTTTGTCGGTGACACATTACGCAAGGTATGTTGTATGTATGTAATTTGTAAAGTCACTGGTTACTAGAAATGTCGTCATCTCATTTGGATGCTTTGCGTAGCTCTAGCTGTAGGCTATACTAGTACTCGTGACAATCGTGACTCGTAGGTAACCTATCCTCTCAGTTTAAAATTTTTGTTGTAGGTCGCAGCATTTCGAGAATTTACCCCGAATGTACTTCGGACATTGTGTTTGTATTTGAAGAAACTTCACTTTCTCAAGGGTGAACGGCTAATGAAATTTGGAAACTTGGAGTATGAAATGTTTATAATTGTAAACGGTAAAGTTTGGATTTGTGATAAAAGATTGAGCTATGGATGCACCTTAGGAAAATATGAGTAAGAAACAAAGTACAAAACTACGGTACTCCCAGAATTTACTGAAATATATTTTTGTCCCTAAAATACGATTGATTTCAGAACCTGTGGAGAAAGTTCGATGTTAACGTTTGCTGCAAGACGGTATACAGCAGTTGCTGCAACAAACGTTGAAGCTTTTGTTATTGCAAGAAGTGACTTTGACATCTTAATTGAGCGCTACCCAAAAGTCAAGGATATATTAAGTGCTCTTCTATCAAACGGAGATTATGACTACTTTGAATATAAAATCTATGAAATGATTGATGGTCTCAAAGAGCTAAGTGGTCCAGATAAAGATAAACAGATTGACCTCTTGGTAGCTCGAACTAACGAAATAAAAGCAGTTGTTAGTGGAAAAGAAACTCTATCAGCAGAAGAAGCTGGGGACTGGACCAAACAAAAATCGAAAAAAGTCTTCCTCTACTGGCTATCTCGAGTCATATCTGTTGGCTCGGATGACGATAACCTGCCGTTTATATATTTTGTTGGTCGAAGAAATAGGTATGTCAATAATAAGATAATCATTTCAAGTAGGAACCAAAGTGCTAGGCCCGACTCCTAGCTTGTTGCTATTTGTTTTTCTATGTATAAAAAATATTTGTTTTTTCAGAAAAACCGGAAAATATTCAGTTTTTCCTCCACTTATCCACCCAAATTGTGGATTCATAAAATTTTATTTGTCATGGGTCTACTTTTTCTGCTTAATTTCACCAGCTCTCGCAATGTACGAGTTTTGTTTTCAAAAAGAGTATTTGGATGAAGCAGAGAAAGTAGTTGGTTCTGTTGTGGGTGGCAAAGCAGATTTTCAGAATCAAGAACATCTTCATTCAGTATCCAATTATTTCGAATACTTTCTACTCACATTTGTGGTCATCAACCTAATTACACCGTATCAAGACGAACATGGAATTTACGTTAAAGACTTTGGTCTCATTGTGTTAAACTACATTTTTTCGTGGGATGGGATGTGGCTTGATATTTTGGCTTCCATTCCTGGCATTGTGTTTGATGAAAATGAAGACATACTTCTACCTTTCAGAAGTCTTCGACTGGTAAGTTTATTCCTTACGAAGAAAGTAAACATGAATAATTCAATGATAGTTTACGATCTATTAATGGTTATGTTTGTATTCTAACTTTTAGTATAGATACTACTCTTTCTACATGAAAAAAAAAGATGATCTCTCTATCAGCCCTTTCCGATTAAAAATTCAACTGTCCGTTTCCTCTTTCGTGTTAATGGCTCACTATATTGCTTGCGTATTTTATAAAATTTCGCATTGTGAGACTAAAACCAGGTACCTTAACCCCTCGGATTTCTCTGAAGCCATTTACTCTAAGGATCTTCGAGAACAAGCTTGCTTTAATCCTGTGACACCTAGCCAAGCTGAAAGAGGAATTACGTACACCTGGACGTATTCTTGTAAGGGATTTTTCTCATCTTAGAAGTCTTACTCAAATTGTGTTTTGTGTAAGTAAGGTTTTTGATTCTTCGAATTCAGTTGTGACGGATAGAAATATTCAAGACAGGGATGATAAGGACATGGATGCTTGGAGATGGTGGCTTCGTTCGTTATATTGGTTTGTTTTGGTTTTATTCTATATCAAGTTTTGGAATCTGTAATATTGTTCAACATGACAATTAGGAAATTACTAATTACTTGACCAATAGGGTCGTCACTGTCATCAGTACAACTGGGTTTGGAGACATTACGCCCCAAAACATTAATGAAATGGTGGTGGGTATTATATGCTTCTTTGCTGGCGCGTTTATCTTGTCAATTATTCTGAGTAGCTTCACAGGCAAATGACAAATAATTATTTAAGAAACTTGGAGTTTAATTTTGTTATTACTTTTTATATTTAGCTAAATAAAAATAAAATTTAATTCTAGCTGGAATGACTTCAGTAACAAAAGCTCACAGGGAGTACCTGTATCAAGTGAAGCTACTATTGGTAAATTAAATATTTCAATGAGAATTGTTATCATTAATAAGTTTGAAATAATTATGTTTTGAATATAACATTTGTTGTGTTAACTATCTTTAGAAATATCTTAACAATGTCGGACTGTCAAATATACGTCAAGGACAGGCGAACGTTTACTTCGATGTGTTGTGGGAAAAGTGTAGAGGGAGAATGTATCATGAAGTCACAGCCATCCTACCCACTACATTACGGATCGAAGTGTGTAGTGCTTTGTACCAAGATGTTCTGAGCAAAGTTGCGTTGTTCAACATTAATGATCCCACATTCGTGCGACAAGTTGCGGCTCGGGTGACACACTCAATTTATTTGCCTGGCGTTTGTATCGTAAAGGAAGGGGATTTGGGTAGCTCAATGTATGTTGTGTTCAGAGGTCGCGTATCTGGTATAACTGCAAACGACAGCTCTAAGATAGAGTTACAGAAAGTGTACTTAGTTGGGGATGTGTTTGGAAAACTTCCTTGCCTCTTTCACAACGAATGGTATAAGAAGTCATATCGAGCTGAAGAACTTACCGAGGTTTTGGAGTTACATAGTCGAGATGTCCTTCATCTTGCTGCAGTTTATACAGAGTTCTGGAAAATGTTAAAGGCTTATGTTGAAGTGAAGTACAATCCAGAAGGAGAGTCCGATTGTATATTTAGTCCACAAAGAGTGAAAGCAAAAAATATATTTGATCTGGGTGATGATTATCAGAAATCCACAACGGAGGCTGCTCAGAAGAAAAAAGCAGCAGCTCCTCCTCCAAGTGAAATGCAGAGAAAATTTGCCAGTATAGCTCACCCTCCTCATAAAAATGACCAGCATCATTTAATTGTGGCTAAAGGACACAATCCCCACGAAGTGAATAAGTCAGTCGGAGGAATATCTGCTTCTTCTGTTGGGAAAGGACGAGATAGTGAAGGACCACACTCAAAGAAAAAGAAGAACACAGTTAATGTTCAAGATCCGATACGGTTTTTATACAGCAAAAAGAGGTTATCTAAACTAAAACAGAAGAGTGACGGTATGCGACAAAAGAAGAAAGCATCGGTTATGATTAAGAATTTAAAAGGATTAACCAAAAAGAAATCCAAATCAAAGGATAATAAAAAAGCAAAACCGCACAAGTAAACAAGTGGAAACATGAAACCTATTACAACCGAAGGAATTCGAGGAACACTGAAAAATCAAGGTTTACCTTCAAAAACATAGTTCTAGATGGTGTGGTATCTTTAAATTACATAGTAGCACTAACTTGTAAACGTCAATGATTATGTTGTGATTTTGATCGTACTATTATACTATTATGCTTCTTTTACATTACATCGCGAATTCTCAATGCAATTTGTATCTACGATTTTCAATGCAAACTTCGTAATATTTTACTTCCAGTATAAACAAATATAAAATTATGATTAGTTGTTTGAAAATCATTGTTTTGTGTATGACCCTTATCTTTTATTCCTTATGAAAAGATTTCGTTATAAAGTCCAATTTAACCGACCTTACGTTAAACAAGTTTCATTTAAGGTGCAGTACAAAATGAATGGATGATATACTTTATCTAACATGATGGTGTAGATACTGAAATTGTGTGAACAGATACTTGATGATTTTTATATAAAAACATGATCACAACAGCAAAGTAATTCAAAACTAAAGACTATACAATAATGTTAACGTATTAACTTGTGTTTAAAACCGTTGAAAGCAAATTGTTCGGTTCTCCAAATACCAATAAGAGACTTTCATTTTGTGCCTACACGTTCTATAAATCAATTTGTTTAATAACCGGGATATTTTAACCAGAAAATGATTTCTTGTAATTTGCTACTCAGCATCAATAATACACTCGTTTCATAGGTTTATCAAAGTCCAATTAAGTTGTAGGAAGAAATTTTTTCACTAACTAACAATATGACATAAAGTAGAAGTACAATTTTCTTTGACCTAATGATTGTTGAATAAGGTATCCCTCATTTATACAATGAAAGTGGTGTATTTTTAGATTTTCTATGAAAAACCTATCTTTGTTTGTTGTAGGTATACTTTTATAATGCAAGTCAATTATAAACGTTGGTAGATAGTTGCGTTTTGAAGTTGTATCATATTACGTTGCTGTTGCCCATTGGAACAAACATTAACCGATCAGTTCTTGAAAACCGATACAGATCAACAT
This sequence comes from Orchesella villosa, assembly GCA_036850725.1. Taxonomy (NCBI): domain Eukaryota; kingdom Metazoa; phylum Arthropoda; class Collembola; order Entomobryomorpha; family Orchesellidae; genus Orchesella; species Orchesella villosa. Next base: position 4,376 of record JAANSM010005326.1, on the reverse strand, counting down.
TCGTTTTCACCATTCTGTCCTACAGGTGCTTTTGCTTTGGCATCACCAGAACCAGCAGCTGCCTTGTTCTTCTTCTTCTTTTTACTAGGATTGACTCCAGTGGCTAGTAGTTTCTAGAAGAAGTTACAAAAGAATTCAGTTAAAACTAAATCGAAAGCACAACAAAGATTTCAATAAATATTATGAATATTCAATGAACCTTAAGATCTTCATCCTCTATTTTGTTTTCTGAATCGAAAAGAGTAGGGTCAAAAGGCAGTCCAGTAATTTTATGGGATCCAGCCGGCATCAACAATACAGTAAATTTAAACTGAGCTACGATTTCACCTATAACAAACAAATAGTAGTATGTAGTTAATTTTGGTTTCTAAAAATTGTCCCTGAATACTGAAAACAAAGCATTAGTTTGAAGTTGAAATAACAATAAAATTAATGACTAACCTGGTTTCTCATAGAGAACCTGGTAAGGCTCAATAAGTTTGTTTTTGACACATTCAACTACGCCCATCTTGGCTTTCTTTTCGTCTTCAAAATCTCTCAAGTTGAAAGCCATATTTCCATGCTTATTTTGCACCTGTTCAAATCCACCAATAAAGTAATCGTAGTAATGTGATTTTCTACCTTTATGAGAAGCATATATATAACATTCAACAAAACAAACCTCGCTAAAGAAAGCCCTGGAAGCCTTAAGTTTAAGCATGTACTGATCCTCAGTTCGTTTGTACACAGAGACACGGGTTTCCAATTCCCTACCCTGTATTGGTAAAACATTGTGTTAACTTACAACAACGGTTTCAACACTATATTACACATGTATGCAAATCAACTAGAGTTCTAGGAACTTACTTGGCCCTCCCCGGTTGAAATAAGCACATCAACGGCGTACACTTCATGAAGTTCGAATACACATTTTTCATATTCTTTTCTTTGAGCTTCGTTAGGGTTTTGAATGATGGTTTTCTCCCCATCAATACGATTCTGCTCTAACTGATGACTCAGCATACCTTCGATTGGCTTACATTTGTAGCTCTCAGCAATTTTTTGAACTGCATCTGTTACCTTGTCGGACTGTCAATAAGAAAAAGTAGAATCAATTTCACACAATGTTATGCGTAACAAGTTAAAAATACTGAAGGTCAGTAATCACCTCATTTCCTGGTTTAACCAGCCTCAATGCTGCTTCGGAAGCATAATGAGCGGCTAAACAAACATCGGCTCTTCGTCCAGTAATCTTGCCAGAAGGTGATACCACTGCGGTGTGGGCGACAACAGCAATGAAGCCATCTATGTGGCAACCCATGTCACTGGAAAAGAGAAAAAACCAAAACACTTCAATAAGAGTGTGTAGAAATTAACAGTAGTAGTTCGTTTCGAAAAATAATTCATAAGGAACGTCAACGGTAATGCGATAGAACAGGTAAAACTTTACTAAATTGAGTGGTAACAGTAATGCTTACATCTTGCAGACGTCATCTTCCTTAAGTACGTAATCCGGCTCAGAGTTCAATGGCGAGTAGTGGCAGATACAGTTGTTAACCGATATACACGTGGGGAAAGCAATTCCTATATTCAAAGCAATTAACATTTAGAGTTAGAAAAGAAAAGTTTACTGATTACCAAGCTATGAATACAACAAATGTCAAAATGCTAATGCGCTCTGCTCTCCCATACCTTTCTTCAATTCCTTCTCCTTTTTGAACTGCTTTCCTGTCTCTTCCACCAGGATCTTATCTCCCAAAATACAGATTTCTCTTACGGAAGTTCCAACAACACATTTCTCTACAACTGCTTTCAGAGCCTCTGTGAAAAAAGAATATTAATTATGAAACGCTGAATCATATAAGTGATCATAATAATATCACCCGTAATATCCGTAAGACATAACCGTTATTGTAATACACGAAGAATTATCAGTTTTGTCGAATCAACTCTAAATTGAGACTACGTTGTTGAACCAAACAGACACATAAATGCATTTAGCATGTTGGTTCCAATGTGATATTCACTTATTTCGCGATAAACTACAGCTAAAGTTAAACGTTCAAAGTTACGAAATACTAGTAGAAGAATGCTTCTGTATCTGGGACCACAAAAAATTGTTACAATAACAGCTACAGGTAAATTCTGCCCATATGGAACTAATCGCGTTCTAAACGCATTATAGCATCAAAATAAGACTGAACATATTTACTACAGATGGCAAATATGAAATGACGACCAACGACGTTGACAAAACCAAACCTAAAACTAACTTTCAATATTTTACTAAAAAAATACGGACACAACAACTGTTTAGACATAAATCACTAAATAAATCAGTTATCAGGTTCTCAAAAGTGCTTCAAAAGAATACCGAGACCGAGAACCTTTCTAATTCTATTGCTAACGCTAACTTACTGTTGGTGATTTCTGCAGCCATCTTGTACTTGGTCACTACCAAGTCCTCAGCGATGGTCTTCTCTAAATCTTCCTTATCAGCCATAATTGATGATGATATGATGGACACCGGAATGAATTTAATCCGCCAGTTTCACCCCACACTAAAAATCTTGTCTTTCGGAATCTGTGTGGACAATCAACAATTTATCAATTAAACTTACTACAATATTTCAAACCTCCAACTCATATGCACAAATGTAAAGAACTCAATAAGGTTACGTACTATTAAAAGCACTAATTTTTGAGAGAAACTAATATTCTGTATTACTATTCTGTATAAATATTGACAATTGTAAAAGCTGTTAGATTTCTTTCTTCCAATCACTTGCCTCTTGTGCCTCGTTTCCTCGCGCACTCAACCACACACACTCTCTCTCTCTACGCACAACAACTCACAAGTTATCTCGCTCCTCAAGTCACACAATGCTCTATATGATTCGATATGATAGAAATACAGTCAAAGAATGAAGACAACGAAGGAGCGAAGTAGCAGCCAATATATAGATCTGAGATCACAAAAAGTACAAGTTGAACTGAAAGTAGTAGTAGAACTAGAAGTAGAGGTAGAGAGATACTTTTTTTTACAATGTACAAAGTATTCAATCAAAAACAAGTGGATGGATATACCTAGACACGTCGTTGGGGTAAAGGTATATAGGTGGATGTACATAAGCGTTTTAAGGATATTCATCCACACAAGACAAAAAGTTCATGCAGCAGCGGCATTCAAAGTAAATGGCAAAATGTAACATTGAGTAAATGCACAGAAATGAGATGAAAAGAGAATTGAGACCAAAAAAGAGCTTTCAATCCCACTACTCCACACTCCACAGTTTTTAACAGCGTGTCCTCTCGTCGTCCTTTCAGATTTGGATGCATGGTTTAATGGTACTTTGCGATGATGCGATAATACATTTATGATACATATAGTAGCGTTTTAGTGGTGAAGTACTAAAATTGAAGCACTCACTCGCTCTCCGGAAATAAGGTACTTTATAGATGCTGATATATGCTGAATATTGCTATATATATGCATAGAAAAGGACAATCGAATCCACAGATTTGATTCAATATAAAAGGTCTTGTCTTTGCTTTGGGACAATCAGAATCACAAACCTATGCATAATATAGCGGACAAGTTGAAAAGACAAAATGACACGTTCTATGAACCCAAATCGGATGTCAATAATAATTGTGTGTGTATCTATATCCTCAGATGTCAGAGGCCCAGATTAATTGCTCATTTGTAAAGACTTCATTTCATTATAATATTACTCCTCCGTGTCCTGTAAGCCATTATATTGCCATTAGTCATGTGATAAAAGTATTGGGGAAAAGTGTAGGAGGTTATTTACCGGATTTGGAGTTGGTATAGTACAAATCACTAGTCATTGGGTAGGATTTAGGAATAGCAAATAGAAGAAGCTAAAGCTAAGGACGCGGACGGACTCATGATGACTATGACATGACCTTATGTAATATATGGCTTTTTAGCTGATCTGGATATCTAAGTCGCTGCGAAACTGGAGGAACTGAATGGCAAAACGCGTTATAATATAGTAGTTTGCTAACAGCTAATGCTGGCTATTTATAGTAGTATTTAGTATTTAGATTAGTTTAAAATGTTTAGAGATATGCATGTATTCATTTAAAAGTAAGATACAACAAATAATGACATTTATATAATGTGAAGCAATGTCACAAGTTGCCCCAACTGATAGTGAGTTTTGGAGTTAGGCCAGGCGACGGGCACTGTAGACCAAAGAACTTATATTAGAACTAGAATATATATAGCCATGCAAGAGATAGGGAGAGGTTTGAAACCAAGTAATTATGGACTGATAACCTTGTTGTCTGAACTACTAAATTTTTGACAGCATTTCCCTTTTTTATGAAGACCCGTGAGGGTTTAGTAAAGTATGTTGATCAATGTATTA
>JAANSM010005324.1:0-10229 GCA_036850725.1 Orchesella villosa | reverse complement strand
ATTTCTTAAAGTTAACATAATATTTATAAATCTTCTAAAGATGTATTAATGACTGAGCAGAGGTTTAGTTTACTTAGCGACCTAAACCAACTCCAGCGCCAACATCTGAGGCGACTCCAAATCCAATGCCTGAATTAATTCCAGCACCAATAGAAGCAGCTGGGTTTGCTCCAACACCAGCAGTGGCTCCTCCATTCAAGGCGTTTTCAGTAGCGGCGGAAATTGCTGCGTTGGATGCGGATCCCATTCCAAAATCTGAAGAAGTTCCAAAATCGCTGGCAGCACTAGCTCCTAGGGAGGCGTCGCTGGCAGCAGCTAACCCAATATTTGCGGAGGAACCACTACCGGCTCCAAAGTTAAAGCCGGTGTTACCAGCATTGAAAGCGTCTGAGGACTGGCCCCATTTTCCATTATTACCCCATCCCCCTCCTACTCCAATGTTACTTCCGACACTGGCGCCTGCAGCAACTCCTGCCTCCGCGGCGATACTAGCTCCGCCGCCAACTCCTAAGTGACCATGTTGTCTACCATGATGTCCTAAACCGAGGTGGTGACCGTGAGATCCGTGATGTCCCCAACCTCCGTGACCACCAGCACCTCCTCCAATGCCGGAGGAGATACCAGCACCAGCAGCAATACCAGATGAGACACCAACTCCCCCAGATACGCCTCCCCCAATACCGGCATTAATTCCACTTGCAATACCGGCACCAGCTAAAATTTTCAATTGTAAAGATGTAGATTGAATTCTGAATAAGGATGCCGCGGAATACGAGGAGACAATCTTAAATCGCTAGTATTTTTTTCCTTGCAGGGTCAACTCACCGATTCATTACATGATTTCAAAGCGCATTAAATGGACATAAAATATTGGATCTTAATTTGCCTCATGTGTATTTGGCTGTAAGAAATCGAGCATGTATTACCGAATGTCAAACAGCTGTTCATACCTCTTTAGTACTTTATGTTTTATCATAAATGGTTTGAATGCAGTGCTACATATAAATATGAATTCCAACGTTATTTATTTATTTATTACATTAGAAAGTGCTGAACCATTTTGTTTAATTTCATGCAAAAAATGTGATACACATATACATAAGATTGTTTGGCAATTCTGAATATCAATTTGAATTTAAAATACGCAAAAAGATCATCGCTGTATCAAGTAACAAACCAAAAGCTGAATTTCGAGTTGGCATGCTTTTGTTGCCAATCACATGAGGATATCAGGAATTACTTCATATAGAAACTCTAAAGTGTCGTGGTGGCCTTGTGAATTCAAACTGTATTTTAGTAAATTAACAATTTTTTTACTTGATACATTTATGCAAATAAATCAAAACTTGTAATTTCAGGGTATCTAATCTTTTCCTTGCCTAATATAGTATGTTGCTATTTAAAGTCAATCGAGTTTTGTCTCCACGTAGTCCGTGTTATTTTTTATTTTTATATACTAACAAAGACTAGTGTGAATTCAAAATAATAAGCTAACCTGCTATACCGGCACCAGCTCCAATTCCGGAAGATATACCACCTCCAATGCCGGAAGATATTCCACCTCCAATGCCGGAAGATATACCACCTGCGATGCCGGAAGATATTCCACCTCCGATGCCGGATGATATTCCACCTCCAATGCCGGAAGATATTCCACCTCCAATGCCGGAAGATACACCACCTCCAATGCCGGAAGATATTCCACCTCCGATGCCGGAAGATATTCCACCTCCAATGCCGGAAGATATTCCACCTCCAATGCCGGAAGATATACCACCTGCGATGCCGGAAGATACACCACCTGCGATGCCGGAAGATACACCACCTGCGATGCCGGAAGATATACCACCCCCGATGCCCGAAGATATACCACCCCCGATGCCCGAAGATATACCACCACTGATGCCGGATGATATACCGCCTCTAATACCAGATGATATTCCTCCACCAATGCCGACTCCGGAAGATATTCCTGAAAATTCACGGACACGAAGCGTGTATCATTTTAGTACGAGTCGGGTATGAAAAATCTTTGCGTACGCAAAGACGGGATATAATGTTTGATGAAATATCGAGGAGTTTTGTCAGGAAGACCGATAATTTTATGGAAAAGACTGATATTTTGTCGACGACAATGGAAAATTTATTGTATCTGGGTATCCTAGATACCGGGAAGTTTTGGCCCACAAAATCACAATTCGGCATTCAAAATCGGGGAGTCAGAGGCGGAAGGAAGAATATGGTAGAGAGGAACAAAAGGGGAGGGGGATAGAAAATGAGTACACGTAAGAGAAAAGGAGAAGGGATATTTGATTCTTTATAAATGTTACCTAAAAATTCTAAGCTAGTCGAAAGTTGTAATTGTTTCTAAATATTACTGTAAAATTTCTAAATTTATCCCAATGTCTTAATACTTTCTGAAGACTGCCAATAAATGTCAAGAAATCTAGGTTCAACTGAAAATTGTTAAACTTTTTCCAAATTACAGTTTTCAATGTAATCCTAGATAATTTTAAGGCTTTAAGACGTAAATTTAAGTTCTGAACAAAAACTAAAAATCAGAGTTTTCGCTTAAAAATTAGAAAATCCGGGTTTTTAACACTGATTAAAATTGCATATGTGACAACTTTGCAAGATTTTTTATGCCCGTTTCTGATTGAATTTTTTAAATAATTGTCTACAATGATTGAGAATTACCTGCATTTATTCCAGAGCCTATTCCAATTCCGCCCCCGACACCATAGCCAGCATTAACACCACTCGATATTCCAACACCTGCGCCGTAACCAGCATTAATTCCACTTGCTATTCCAGCACCTGCGCCGTAACCAGCATTAACTCCACTTGCTATTCCAACACCTGCGCCGTAGCCAGCATTAATACCACTTCCAATTCCTCCAGCTACCCCAGCACCAGCTGCAATCCCTAACATATAAACACAATGCGCATTGAAATCACCCCTTTTCTTCTAGTTATTTTTAATTGCCAATTAAAAACTAAAAAGAAATACTTATTTGTTCAAACCAGCATTAATTCCGGAGGCGATTCCAGCGCCTCCACCAATTGCTAAACCAGTATTAATTCCACTAGCTATTCCAGCACCAGCATTAACTCCACTGCCATAGCCTACGCCAGCACCAACTCCCAAACCGGATTGGATACCTCCCCCGAAGCCTACACCAGAAGAAATCCCAGCACCATAACCAGCGTTAAGACCTAGCCCCAAACGTTAGTCACCATCATCTTATTACATTCTTTAAATATGAATTTTATATCTGCACCTAATTAAAAAAACTTCTTTCAAACCTGCGCCATAACCAAGACCTCCGACTAGACCTCCGCCAGCAGCAATACCCGCACCTAAGCCTAACCCTGAGTGGGCACCGTACCCAAGACCAAGACCGGATCGTGCTCCAAGACCGACACCAGCACCATAACCGTATCCCAGACCAACCCCACTATTCACTCCTAATCCAGCTCCCACTCCAAGCCCTGAATTAATTCCCCAGCCTAACCCACCCCCTAAACCCAAACCAGAGTTTACACCAAGGCCTAAGCCAAGACCGTTATTAATGCCGTAGCCAAGCCCAACGCCGGAATTTACACCTTTTAAAGTAATAACAAATTTAAAAATCGTTCAAACAAATAATGAGTTATGAAGTATTGCCGACACTAACCATAACCGAGACCGACTCCATAACCAAGACCAGCACCATATCCAAGGGCTGAGTTGAAGCCGAGACCACCTCCTAACCCAGAACGAAGAGCGAGGGCTGGGTGAATACCACCCCATCCGGCTCCAACACCAAGACCGGAATGAATTCCAAAACCACCGCCTAACAACCATAAAAATATTCAATTTGAACATGGCCCTTCATAAAAGTTGCTACATTTGAGTGAGAACTACGAACTACCTAAACCTAGGCCTCCATAACCACCTCCAACTCCGTAGCCATAGCTACCAAGACCAAGGCCAGCCCCATATCCCCATCCGTTATTAACACCATAGCCGAGACTGGCACCGTATCCTAATCCAAGGTTTGCGTCGTATCCGAGACCAAGGCCGCTGTTAACTCCAAGGCCGGCTCCATAACCAAGGGCTCCATTGTACCCCAGACCTCCAACAGCGCCATAACCACCGTTAAGACCTAGTAAAAATTATCATTACCATTAAAAATACTAATTTTAATCTAATAATTATTTGAGTTTTCTTATCAGCTGCACCATAACCAATTCCACCAGCAAGACCTGCACCGGCACTAATTCCACTTCCAATGCCTAACCCAGAGTTGATTCCATAGCCAAGGCCGGAGCTTACACCTACACCACCTCCCAACCCGGCGTTGATACCTCCACCGACCCCAAGACCGGACGCAGCATTAATACCTAGCCCTAAATCAAGTTCATTAAAATTACAGCTCAGATCTTAAATTTAGGGATTGGGACCATAAGCGTAGGCTCCAAAAACAATATCTTAAAATTCTACTATGCTTCAAAAATTACGATAAAAACTTTGCCACGATAAAAAGAAATTGCCGCAATGAAAAGTTTCTAAATCTATGAAAATTCTAAAATTTGTTAAAATTCTAAAGCTGATTATTATGAGTGTTACTCCTCCACACGTTTTGCTACTCGATTTTTAAAGTCATTTAAAGGTCCGATTGCAGAAAAACGGCCCCTATGATTGAAAGTAAAAAGTAGATGGGAATACTCATGGTGAGTTGCTTCGGATAGTAAGTAGTTATTGTTAAAGTAAAATATTAGCTCTTATAAAGTAAGAGCAAATGGGGGTCCACTTTCCTGCACTACAACCCTTTGGATCCTAAATTTAGGGTCTGAACACTGATTGTTAGCACTGATTAAACGTTTTTATTAAATATAAGTCTACATAATTATGTTACTACCTGCTCCATAACCAACTGCTCCACCAACTCCAAGACCAGAATTAACTCCATAGCCTAATCCGCCGCCAACGCCGACAGCAGAATTAACGCCTGCTCCGGCATAACCTAAAATACCATTTTGTTGTTCGATTCCAAACATTTACTGCTTCATTAAATTTTATATAATATAGAGTACTCACCACCAATTCCTCCACCAATTCCAGCATTAATTCCAGACGCTATTCCAGCACCAGTGTTAATTCCGGATGACAAACCGACTCCACCTCCAATGGCTCCACCAATTCCAGCATTAATTCCAGACGCTATTCCAGCACCAGCATTAATTCCGGATGACAAACCGACTCCACCTCCAATGCCAGCATTAATTCCACTTGCTATTCCTGCACCAGCGTTAACTCCGGAGGCTATTCCAACTCCACCTACGAAAAGTAAAATTTACAATTCTTTAAAATTCTCGTCTTTATTGGTCTGAAATGAATTGGAAATTATGTTTAAAAACATTTACCCCCAATTCCTCCACCAATTCCAGCATTAATTCCGGAGGCGATCCCAGCGCCAGCATTGATACCTGAAGCTATACCAACACCGCCTGCAATCACCGAATATAAAATACTTTTTAGCTGAAAAAATACAACTTTTCATGATGTTTTATAATATATTTTTTTTAGATAAAAGCCCTCACCTGCGATTCCACCTCCAATTCCAGCGTTAATACCAGAAGATATACCTGCCCCAGCATTAACACCGGAGGCAATGCCAACACCACCTCATAAAACCAAAGGGCAAAAATACATTAAAAACCAGATCCTCTATTAACAAACATCTAGCTAATAAAATAAATTAATTTTATACCCACCTCCGATTCCACTGGCAATACCTCCACTAATTCCTCCCCCGACACCAATACCAGAGGAGATACCACCACCAATGGCAGAACTAATGCCAACACCTGCACCACCCCCGATGTGCCCACCATGATGGCCCCATCCTCCCAAACCACCTCGATGGTGACCCCCTATATGACCCAAGTGGTTACCACGAGCTACCCCTGCTCCACCCCAGTTTGCAAAGGTTTCTATTTTTTTTAAATGGGAGAAAATATTCTATTTTTTTTGTTTTCACTCAATGTTCCCAATGTTTCTGAAAACTTACGTGAGTAGCAGAGGCTGTGAAGGGCGAGCAACACCCCAAAAACTGTAGGGGATCCCATGTTTCCTTCGGGAACTTTTAGGAACCTTTGGGAGGCTTTAGGAACTTTTGAGAATTTATTTTCTTGTTTGAGAATTTAACTTTGAGCTTCTCTTCCTCTCTGCGTGACTCTCAATCTCGTTATGAACTGGAGGCTCGGATCCGCACCCAAAAGTAAGAGTGATAATTGCGCAACTCCATTTCCAACTCACCTCAATTAGAACAAAATTAATGAGGCGTAACGGAAATTCTGCCATTACATCACGCAATAAAAATCAAATCACCTGAATTAGTCGGCCGGACGTGACGTTAGCGACGTTATATCATCTAAGTAGGTACGAAACTGCGCATGGCAAGGTTATTTCCTTTGAAAAAAGACCGACAGGATGTAAAATTTTGAGACGAAAAGAAATAAAATTTTGGAGTTGGTTGCGTAACGACAATTTTTTTAAAATGGAAGTGTACATGATGATTATGATCATCATCGTCATCATCAGTTACGCTGAAACTGGTACGTGCCACCTCCAGGTTTTTGCTTGGAATGATTGCTTCACCTCCACCTCCTTTAGAATCCCCATTTCAGAATACGTTACAGATTAAAGAGTTTGTGGCAAATGTTAGAAATTCCGTTCTCCATTATGCATTTTATCACCTCAACCACTCATCTTTTTCGAGGTTGAAACCAAAGTTCTCCAGATAGGAGAGTTGAACTACTGTAAAGATGGACCATCCTCCACGATCCTAATGAAAGGGAAGGAATAGACGTATGTTAAGTGGGTTCCTCTCTTTCGTAAAATTCATCTTTTCAAACGGCAGGAACTCGGAGAAGATCGACTCGACGGCATTGGACTGCTCTTTGTCGAAGCCTTGAAACCCGAAGGGACCATCAAATCTAGCCTGCATGTAAAAGTTTAAAATTTATATATTGAACATTATATGTTTAAATGCTGTAAAATTCTTACATGGTGACATATTTGACATTTTTATCCCCTTAAACTGGTCACGGGTTGGCGTGGCGTTCCAATGCAACTCTTGAGATTTGACACCACCACCTCTTCCGGACTTTGGACTTTCTCCTCCAATTTCGTCTGAAACAAGAAAAAGTTTACATAGAAATTGTCGTTTTGTCTTATTATGGTTATCAGTACTTCATATGACAACAGTCACTTACTTTTTTTCAATAATTCGAAATTAACTGAAAGCTAATAATTTGGTTTCATACATTATCAGAATTTGTCAATAGTGGAGGTGGAGTAGAACTATAGGTAGCTAAGAAAGGGGTGAGGTGGTTGGGTAAATACATTGCGTTTTGCTTTGACTAGTTACTACTTGCCCATACTATGAATTTTCTGGTAGGTACTTAACCTCGTTTATATCAAGAATAGTAGTGTACCTCCTATAAAAAAATAGTAGAGAGCTAAGGAGTGTGAACGTTAGGATCGTTTCATTGGTACATTGCATATATACTCACTGTGTTAAATATAGAGGGCTAAAATTTATCAGCCAGCCGGGTGCTGTTAAAAGACCCCCCGCTAACTAACAAGAAATAACTGTTTTTACGAAGATCTTCACAGTACCACAATCCACAATGGTTTCAAAGAGACTTGACGGCTAGACTAATGGTTTCCGTCTTTGATACGCCACAAAATTGTAAAAAGGTAATTGAAATTTTTATTGAGTTAAATTTCTTATATACCAATCGATTTCATTCGAAACGACAAAGTTTTAATAAACCACTTTCTTAGATGGAGCAGGTTGGAGGTTTACCATAGCCGTTTACAGACAACAAAGAAAAAGTCGGATGTGGGTTCTATTGAAAATTGAAATTATGAAGACGGCGTTCGAAAAAGGCTTCTAGACTTCTACTAAGGTATTATTAGTCTTGTATAATTGGATTTTTATTAGATGGTAGGAATCACGATTATTAAATATATCGGTTGGGGTAGATGAAACCTAGCAACCATGTTCGAATTTTTCGAAGAACTTGGTGACAGAACATTGCTTGTCGCCAAGTTTAACCCAGGCTTTTCGTATCACAAGAAATATATCCATGATCCATTTTTTGAAATTCGATGATGGAATTATGTCCCTCTACGGGGATTTAGAGATGTTAGACTAAGGTTCGACATTCCTTAGACTAAGGAATGACTTAAGGTTAGCAGGGCTAAGTCAGAAGTAAATAGTAAAAATTTTAGACTTAGACATAGACCCAGCTTAGTCCATCTTGAGTCTTCTCGTTGTTCCTACTTACATAATGTGGCTATAATATGGGAGTGGACGTTGTAGTTGTACCTACGCTCATACTAGACTTTCAAATTGGTTTACACATGCTTGTAGGTATTAGATGATGGAGATGAAATTAAGAGCAATGAGCAATCTTATTGTAAGTGAAGTGCCGTTTGAAAAGATTTTAACAATATATGTTTACCTTTAAGTATTTGTAGCACTAAACTATTTCATACCGTAACACATAAAACCAAGAGAAGCATTAGTTTGAGACAAAGATGCAGTTTGCATATGACAAATTGTGTGTATTTGCTAGAAGCATTAATTTTGTTATACATATTGGTTGTATGTTGCATGGATATTGGGCATGTAATAGGCACGACGTCAATAAGAATGATATAAAGGCATAAATGCCGTTAGTGGTTTATATTGATGGACGGCTTTAGTCACCTATGAGGAGGCTCAAGTTTTAGTCTTAAAATTTGTCTCCTTGAATGCACTCGGACATCGACCAGTCTAAGTAAGTAAAATTAGTCAAAAAGTTATTCTATTTAGTGCTGTGAATCCACTTCGTCAATTTACTGTGGTCTTAAACCTTTAGACTTAGCTTTGCCTCCTAAAAACAGTCTCTGAATCCGCGTACAGCTTGCACTCACCTCACCTTATGTAGGAATTGTTTTATAAAAATATATGACTAGCAATATTTATTCTCAAAATAATTTCCAGGACTGTGGGGTGGAAATTGACGGAATAAGAGCTGCCTATGTCTTTGTTCGTGATTGGGCCCTTATCCCTAATTCCTTCAATTCTAACCCACGACCACAGGGTCAGTATGGTCAGTGAGGTTCTACCACAAAAGGTTAAAGTAGTTCAGTTTTTTAAAAATTAATTAGAAAATTAGGCGAATTCCAGCTATTGTCATGGTGATGCACCTAATAAAGACCAAACATTTCTGTATGTTAATGTTAAATCCATATGATGATCTCCTTTTGTAGGTTCGGCGAACTGATGCAGACTGTCTGATAAGAATTATTTCACCCTCGATTGACACAAATTGAAAGTACTTGACATCATGAAAAGGTAAGTCTAATCTATAGGTTATGTTTTCTCTATTTTTCCTCCTGCTTAACTGCAATACCAGTTTATTATCCACCGAAAACGCTGAAAACGTAAAAAAATAAGTTTCACAGAACATAAATACATGTGGACCATTTGTGAAACCAAATATTGGGGTTGAAAAATCCCACCGTTGACGCATGTATTATAAATGGCAAAAAATATTTGTTTAGTACAGTGACAGCTTCAAACGGTAGTACACAGATTAGCGACTCAAAGGAAACTCGGTATATTTCTGGGAGATCCTGTATTATCAATACGAAGGTTGACGACGACCAGAGGCATACCTTAAAATTGGAATAAATGCATAGTTTAGCAATGCAAGGGCGTAAACTCATATGAGCAAACGCGCCTAAAGTAACTTCTGACATAATTAGGTTTCGCATATTAATATGCAATATATCCGTATAATCATAATTAAAAAAGCAGCACCAGCGATGACAATCGAGAATTTGTGTGACAAAATTCCATATGATGAGTAACATTTGGGGTTGAAATGCAGAATCCATTTTCAATTCAAAAGCCGAGTGAGAAATTTTGGCGGCGCTTTTTAGAAGAAATGCCCACTAAACCCTTGGGAGATTCAGAATACATCCTTCTGCTTAAGGACGACGCTACAGCATTCTGTAACGCTTATTTATTGAAGCATTAAAGTGAAACTGCAAGCTGCATCAATGAATGTGTTGTATGTATGTATAAATTTAAAGGATGAAAAGTCGACATTATTAGCCAACCCTCAGTCTTACAGTCCGAATAATTACGAACCTTCACAAACTCTCCTTGATGCACTACCAT
>JAANSM010005323.1:0-10232 GCA_036850725.1 Orchesella villosa | reverse complement strand
TTGGCACCGTTTCTGGTGTGGATGGAATTATCTTTCGGTATTTGAACTTCTGAAAGTCAAAAAACAACAACATACAAGCGCAATTTTGATACACTTAAAATGCATATGTAACAAAGTTCCACAGAATTGTACATAAATTCTTAGTAACTCCTTACAGTAGTAGATTACAAACTGCGCATGGAGAATGACGGACTTTCCTAAGCTATAGACCACACGTTGCTCGCTAAATGTTTCTTGTTCTGGCGTGAGTGAACTCTTCCTCTTCAACAATTTTTAAAATACCCAGGTTTTGCGAAATGTTCGTGATCGGTCCGGAATAATGAAATAAAAAGGAACCATAATACTTCATAGATGTATGAAATTAACAATCATTAATATTTTCATTGGAATCTGACATCATTACGAAGAACTATCAACGTGAAACATAAACCACAGCCAGATCATTAGGATCAGCTACTAGCTCCAATGACGCGGTGATAAGATATCTAAAAAGTAAAAGCATTATTAGAAACAAAAATGAACTGGTTATTTATTTAAAGATATAGATCAATTAGTGAGAGTGAAAAATATTGTGGTAGCCATTATCTATACCATATATGTGACGAGTCTGGGTCAGTATTCTTATCTAAAAACTAATTACTAGAGATAGCATATAATGACTGGCTTGCGTTGCTCAAGTTTCCCAAAATACAACAAATGAATGCGCAGCATAAGAGAATGAGACGTGATTATTATTCTATCACGTCAGACAACCTAATTATTTCATATGAGTATTTGTAAGCCCAAATCTGCAAAGCATAAAATTATAAAAGGAAACAAATAAAATCATTTCACTACATCAAAAACAACGCCGTTTGTTCAAAACCTATCCAGAGGAAGAATATTTGTGACTCCTAAAATTAGCTAAAAATGTGTTTCAAATCAATATATTACGTTTCAATCCTTATTTTTGTCAGTGTTTTGTTTGATATAAATGGAGCAAGTGGATTTTCTCTTGCTCGCACTAAGCGGCATTTAGGCGCAGGCACGAATCCAAACAATATCAACGTGATTGTAGGAAAACAGCAATCATTTCCGACAAATAATCTAGGATTCAATGGACAAGGAAACTTTCCAGTTCAGCAACAATCTCCAATCCAACAACAATTTCCAGTCCAGCAACAATCTCTACTTCCATCACAGCCAAGGAATCAGATCGCACCCGCTTATGGAGGTCAAAATAATGGAGGAGGCTCTCAACAAACAGTAGATACAAATAATGTTGGTGGTACTCATGAGTCTAACGTTGGAATCGGTGGAATTCAGAACTTTGCAGGGGCTCGGGGGGAAGCCCGTAAGTATCACAATTTTTATTTGTTTTTGGTTTCTGGGTTAAAAATTAGAAGCAGTGAAATTGAAATGAATATAATTGGTTATTTTGCAGAAATCCAGAAGCTAGTGGCCGATTCAAAAAATAATGGAGGCTCTCATCAAACAAATGCTGGAATTGGGGGACTTCTATTGTTTTAGTATTGTGCAATGTTGTTGATCATACTAAATACTCACTAATAAAATGTTTCAAATTCAATAGGATAATAAATTTTTGTCAATTTTTTTAAAAAATTGAGTGTGCTTTCAACAAATAAAAATCCGAACATGCTTGTAGCTATTAGGACAGGCGCTATTTCTGTTTTTAAATGCTGATGTTACGTGCCAAGTATTCGGGATGACCAGGTGATAAATTTTAGAAACTTTAACAACACCAATTTCAAGTAAAGTTCAAATTTTAACACTTTTGGGCTGCAACGTAACTGCGAGGGTAACTTGATCCCAAATATATTAGGTTCATTTTGTTTCGCTTCGAAACCTTGTAGTTTGAAAGTGAAAACTGGATAAAACTATAAAGCATTCGTGTGCTGAGAATATTGCTTTCTAAGCAGAGCACTTATATGTGTACGACCATGACGTCGCAATATTACTAGCGCGTGGCAAAGTTAACAGAAAACAACATGCCTGTATCTAGTTATGGACTTGTTTTGTATAATCTATGGATTTTGTAATCACTGCACAATACCAAAACACTGAACATATTTTACTAATATTTTTTATTACTAAATTCAGCAAATGCATGAGTTTGTAAAAACAGATGTCTAAGTTGAATAATTCAGTGGAATAAATTTTTTTCCTCAATATGAGTATTCACTAAATTATATTTCAAGGAATATCATACTTATTGGATACCCTTGGGCAGCTACATGTTTTTAAAATAATTTTTACTTAAACTACTACTACTAATAGTTCCAAACGAAACTATTCTAAAACATATTATGTCAATAGCATTTTTATTAGGTGTGACCCAAGAAGGGTTTAATACATACAAAGCAAAGTGACAGTTCGGTCGATGCTGACATTCAAAAACTCTAGTACTGAGTCCTTACTAAGATTAAAGAAAGGATAAGTAAGGCGCAAGTTCAATCCTTGAAATGATCTAGCTATTTTGTACACAACTTTTCGTCTCCCCGAAAGTATCATCATTTTTCTCTTCATTTCAGCAGAGCAATCTTGCAACCTGCTTAGAAATAAGCACTCTAGATATATGATCGTAAGCAGAATTACCCAGCAAAATGTAAAGAGTGCTAGAAGTTGGTGCTGATCTGCACCAATGAATGTTTTCGCGTGTCTAATCAGAATATATGAAAATCCCACAAAAATAAAATGTAGGACAGCGTAATGCATTGCAAACCTAATGTTAGCAAGGATATCGTTAGCATATAGACAAAGGAGTTGATGACATCGGTAAATCCAGACGATTGTCTTGAAATCTAGGACTCCAAACGATTCTGTTTCGAAGTAGGTAGCCTTATGGTTCAGAGAATTAAGTGGCATCACAGCATTCAACCAGGAAACTGATGAGGTTAGTGCAAATACAGCGGTTATTACAAACGCAAACATTGTGTTGGTAGTGCTAGAAGTTGGGGCTGATCTGCACAAATGAAAGTTTTCGCATGTCTAATCAGAATATATGAAAATCCCACAAACATAAAATGTAGGAGAGCGTAATGCATGGCAAACCTAATGTTAGCAAGGATATCGTTGGCATATAGGCAAAGGAGTTGATGACATCGGTAAATCCAGACGATTGTCTTGAAATCTAACACTCCAAATGATTCTGTTTCGAAGAAGGTAGCCTTATGGTCCAGAGAGTTAACTGGCATCACAGCATTCAACCAGGAAACTGATGAGGTTAGTGCAAATACAGCGGTTATTACAAACGCAAACATTGTGTTGGAAGCAGCGTAAGCTTCAATGCAGTAGATTGCATCAATGCAGAGTATTGAGAAGCTTGGTTTCACATCGATTTCTAGTATATCTTCAAGAATCATGTGGAGAGGCTCAGACGGATGGAAAAAGAATATAAATAACATGAAAGGTGGAATGAATGATAGACCAGATGTTAGCAGGTAGCAAGCATCATTAAATCGGTTAGACTTGATGAGTTGATCAATTATTTTGGATCCGTTACCCCGATTGAATGCTTCTGTTTGATAAATCAGATTGCTATCGTATACGTTAATTTAAAATAAGACAACATATTTGTAAGAATTTATAAAAAAAATATTCATACCTTTGAGTTTTCTATCCAGTTCAAAGAAAGAATTGAAGAAGGTACATATCTCGACCTTTCTTGCTTTCAATTCCGATACAAGTGCTTGGCAGAAAATTACCACGAAAACGATAAGACCCATGAATATCATTGCAATCATTGGAAATATCTTGGTCATATTTCGATTTGCAGCAGTATTTTGGTTCGACTTTATAGTAAGATTTTCTTCCTCTGGAAAATCATCGGTATTCATTTTTAGATAAAGAATCAGGACGAGAAGTGGAATTATCGGGTAACCTGGGTAGTAAGCCAATAGCCAATTCCAGTAGTCAACACCGGATGTCAGAACGCAGCGGTCTTGTTTCGTGTCCCAGTACATAACTGAACATTTTGTGTGATTTGCAACTTGTAGTCTGAGCTTAGTTGCTCGTTTGCTTATTTCCGAAATCATGATGAAATTTTAGGCCTAAAGTCGGCTCGAATTCATGTTGCGTAATTTTTTGAGTGTTTGTATTTTACACACTGAAAGTTTATAACTACTTTATTAATTTTTTTGAAAGGTTTCGGGTCCACAGAGTGAAAATTTCTGGATTACTATGTTAACTTTGGAATATCTTCAACTTGGCGTAATAGAAACTTTTGCTGACAACGCAACGCAAGAGCAACTTCGTCAAGAGTATTTTTTACCAATGTTACAAGAAGGTGACTTTTCCAACCTTCGTACTAATATTTTTCCCCTTCTGGTATAAGCCATTTGCTTTTGTGAAATTGATATCCAGGATAAAATGACTTTCTTCGATGGAATTACGTACCGAAATTTAGATTAAAATGAGATTGGAATCGATTCGGATTGATTCTTATGAATTTTTTGTGAACTACTGTTTCGTAATATGTTTTTGTAATAGCAGTGGAGATATTATACTTTCCAATAATCTCGACTTACATAAGCATTTCAATTTCAATAACCATATCACATAAGTACGTTGCAATTATTATTTTGTGGGAAGGACCGGACCACTGCGAAATAGAATTGGCATCCTTTTTAATGGAATGGAATATCATTCTGCTCCACTTTTTAGATGAATTGATACACATATTTATTATAAAATGTCTCATTTTCTGTTTCAATTTGTACTGATCAAAACCCATACTAGGAACACAAAGAATCAGTTTAAAACACCGCAAGATACAAATATCTGATACTAGTCAAAAGTAGATATGCCACTGCATAATGTGAATTTGTCATAATTGGAAGCAAGTCATATTTTCATATGTATGTTATTCATCTATAGATGAATTATTTCCCTTATAGAATTTCTGTGCAATCATTTCATTACATAGCTCAGCAAAATACCCTTTACTTATGTTAGCTTTCTTTTTTCTGATATTGCATAAGAATGATGAAATCTTACTGCTGATTTCTTTGAACTATTTAAAACTTTGGGTTCGTTAGAATGTAACATGTCATCCATCAGATCAAAGGTATGCTAAAAAGAGGTTTCCATTTGTCTTTAAAAATTGCTTTTATTGCTCTCATTGATGAATCATACACATTTATGTATGTATAATTGATATGAACGAATTATTCTAATTGAATTTCATAAACTTATACAATGTGGCAGGGCGGGCCAAAACAAAAGATGTGGCTTTTATTTGTGCTGGGAGAGTCACAACGTGACTGTCCGATAAAAAGGTAGCATAGCTCTGGTAAAAAGTGGCCTGTTAAATGTAAGTCCTTTTTAAAGTTTTGCAATGTGTTTGTGTAATTGCGGAAATTCTAAATTATTGGGTATACAATTCTACATAATCTGTTTATTATATCAGCATTTAAATTTCAAAACATGTAGGCATTATCATTTAATAGATGTTTCGTAATTTTTTCGACTAAATCTTTACGTAACCACGAGTTACTTTAATCAATATTTTTTTCATTTTAAAATCAATATCAAATCAAAGAACCAATGACGAAATAAATAGTTCATTACCAAATTTTCCACTTGAATCTGAATGAGTATTTAAATGTTAAGAGCCACTAAGCTATCTAGAATCCAAAAGTACCTAAGGATAAGTCGTTTCTTTAATCATAACCAGAACCAATGAAGGAAATAAGTTTTTTTTCAATTGGACAATTCAAACCATTACTTTGGATAATACAACTCATATTCGGTTACGAAACACAATATAGTTAGCCAATATAAGCAATTGTCTGAAGAATCTTGATAGATCATCCAACATATTTGCATCTATCAGGTGGGTTTGAATTTAAAAATTTTCGAATGAACTTTTTAAGGAAGACTTCGAAACGCTTCAATTACGCTTTTTAACTAAATTGGCAGAAGAAAGCAGTGATTCCATCTCAATTACAAATATTCAACGTGCTATCGCTTATGTAAGGCTAAGACTTTTGGATTGAATTGGACTGAAGATTAAGCCAGATTAAATCAGTTTCGAATTGAAAGAGATCAAGTGGCAATGAATTAAAATTTAGTGTCAGGGCATATTTGTGGTCCTAATTTATTTATTAGTGCTTGTTTTCATATTATTAAATTACTTATTATTGATGGAGTTTCCTAAAGTTTTGTAAACATGGAGTAAAGTAAATAACAAGAACTAAATCAGCAATACTAATGATAAGAAGTGATTTGCCCCCAGAAAATAAGAAAAGAGTACATGCTTTAGACCTCAAAATGGTTGGATATTACATGTCTAAATGCCTCAAATGGTGAAAATGCAATGATGAAGACGATATAGAGCCAACAAACCAACAGACAACAAAAGAATGTCGGTTAATTAACGGTAAATAAAAGGAAACATAAAAAATTGTTATAATTTGGAACAAAGGAAATCGTTTTATTATATTAAGAAATCCTGAAAAAGTAAATTATTAAAAGAAAGTAATATTACATATTACTCAAGCAGCTCAAAATCAGCCCAAAATATATAATCAAACAGTTTAAAATCCTAGTTTTCTCTAGGTCAATTCAAATAAACAAAATGTAACTAGCCTAGGTTTGCCAACTTGATTTAAGGGTTCTAAAACTTTACTTAACTAAATATTACCGTGAGAAGAAGACATGTTGAATGATCGTGTTAATGCTATGCAATTCTTGCAATCGTTTGAAGTTGATGGGCAGCATTTGCATTCCGGAAGCTTGACAGCCCCAACGGGATCAACTCCAGTGTTGTAGGATATATAAGTAGTTCCTTGACCATTAGTTAAGGAGCCGCATGTTTGGCTTGGGTTCAGAATCGTGCAAGGGTTTCCTACATCAGCAACTTTTGTACAGGTATTCTAAATTTGAGCACCAAATATTCCATTAATTCCGAAACTACTTTACATATATCAAACTACCTAAAACAAATTGAGAGAAATTGACAGACTTACCACTGGAGTAGTGCCGCCGCCGTCAATCGAAGGAAGACTTATCGACATGATGAGGACGGCAAGTAGAATTGTTTTTGATGAAGTATTCATTTTTAATTCCGTCTTTAGGAAGAAAGAATTTTTGAGTGTGGACCTCGTTGAAGCTCTTAAAGGAAGTGTGACAGTATTTGAGAAATGTCAAGGTTTTTATACGGCTCAAGAAAATCTTAATATTGGTTCAAATCTTGGGAGTTTTCGATAAGGTACTTGGTACAACATAAGAAAGTATAGACGTCTTTGATGGTCATGTTGATACTTCAAGCTCTGCACCTCACCATTGAAGAGTTCTGGAAAATTTATTTGTTTATTAATAGTATTCCAATGACTTTTGTTCATAAAAAAGTAACCATGAACGATACGTATACCCCTATGCAATGCCCAAACGCGCAATGTATATGTACTTGGTTTTTAAAGCATACTGCACATGATATGGGTTTCCTTCGTCGAGACCATAGTTCGAAACGAGGACTAAAGAAAATCCCAATTTAACCATAGGATCAAAATTTGTATGTTGCTCTTACAAAATTTTGTAGGGATGTTTCTTTAAAATGAATAGAGCGTACAAAGATTCGGCAAACGCAAAGCTGTAACTTTTTACCCATAATTCTAGGTAGATACATATGTTCCATCATTATTTTTCACGTGAACTTGGAATTATGAAGGGAACCCTTATGTTTGCCTGCTACATTCCCCAAAATTTCTACTAAATGTTAAACCCCGGCGATTATAGGCTTCGGATTCACTAAGATAAACCTTTTAGAGCTCTTTTTCTTCTTTTGGAATCTGTCTATTACATTCAAATGTTCACAAATGGTTACTGTGGAAGCCCTCAATAGAAATGAAAAAGAATGAAATATAAAAAATTATTTTTTAAGAATTATTTCAACCACATGCTTTTTTATATTTCTTGCATACACTGCTTTATAATTATCGCCTTCCCACAGCTTCACTGTTCATTTAAAATTGATTCTGAGTGGAAAGTATTTTCTTTTAAAACGTTATTTGTTTTAGACTTTTGATCAAAATTTGGTACACGGTGAGAGCAAAAAGAGTACAAAAGAAAAGAAGCAATACAGCTAAACAAGTCTCTTTTAATGTGCCAGCAAAACATCAGATCAAAGTGTTGTTGATATCGTTCAGTCATGAAGTCAATTAATTTAATTTGCTGCCATTGATGAATGAAATCAATGATGCATGACGTAGTGGAGTATCTGAGTGAAAATCGGATTATGAACTGAAGCTTCCTAATAAATGAACCCCCATGCAGTTTGCCATTGCCGACTATAAAATAAAAATCCAAAGGGTTTCAGTTTCACGCAAGCTCCTTCGGTTAAGGGGCACTCAAAGCACGACAATATAGTAGATATGTGGGTGAGATGATACAGCACAGGTTTCAGCATGAAACTCAGTTTACACCTTCGAGAGTAATCAACAAACTTTGAAAAACCATCCGAACGCCGCGGTTGAATTTCAAACTACGACCATTAATCAAAGCTAAAAACCACTTAACTAAAATCATCATGTCTCACATTACTAAAACCCTTCCTTTCGGACTTCTTGTCCCTGTTGAAAGCGGGGAAGCGAAAGAAGTCATTCAGTGCTTGCGTCTCGTAATCTCCCTCGTAATAATGCACAGTTGACAGTGTACTGCCTGTACCGGAACTGTAAGTAGCTTTTAGTTTTGGTAATGACCCATATTTTGAATTCTGTTGAAAATTTTGGTTGTAATTTGAAGAAGTTTTATTGTTTCAGTGTGCTGGCTTATTTTGCTGCGATAGAGCTCACAAAATTTGTGGGTTAAGCGGAAATGCGTGCGTGTGCTTCCAGCGTCTTTAGAATATGCAACTTTTTGGGGGTACAGCTTTCAGCAGAGAAAAATTAGACTATTTATAATTTGAGCAATGTGCCTGATATTATCATCATAAACTTTTGATTTCGTAACCATCGGCTAATATGAATTCTGTGAATTTAAGAAAATTTAAATTTAAAAATTTTAATCTAAAAAGACTTTTCAATCGGGGTTTGTCCCAAAAATTTGGATATGCTTGTCCTCGTTTTCTTGTAAACAATTAGGTTCGATATTATAAACAATTCCTTGAATTTTGATTATTCAATGGTGTTGTCTATATCTATCAGTAAAAATACAAACATAGGCTAATCAAGTTGGTATTGACATGTCAAAGCAGACATTCAAATGATTCAGAATTTAGAAGGAAAGCTTTCCTAATAGTTGAACCAACAATTTGAGAACTTTATGTCGCCACATTTTGCCTTGGTCGTTTGAATTTATTATTGTATGTTATCATAATATTTTAGTATTAATCAGTGATGGAGTTTTCTCAATATTTTATACGGTGTACAAAATAAAGAAACGAATAAGCCTAATAATACTACTTCTTTGCTCCAAAAACTTCTTCAGTATATGCTTTGGACATGAAAATGGTTAGATTTTTTGCTTAAATGCGTCAAATGATTGATGTGCAAATGAATAAGACGATATACAACAAATAAATATGAATGGTTCTCAAAATCCGGTAAATAATTGGGAGCATGAAAAAGAATCATGATAATTTGAAGCAATGAAAGTCGCTTTATTTATAATAATTTAAAAAAAGAATAATTCAAATATTTGATGAAACTAAATAGTACACATCAAAAACAGTACAATATACAAAACGAAACAGTAATCATTCCTAGTTTTTGTGTACGTGAACTCATATAAATAAAAGTTGAATACAGGGTTTAATAAATGCCAAATCTCTTTAACTAAATAGTTCCCAGAGCGGAAGACATGTTGAATGATCATTCCAATTCGTCACATTGTTCACATTGGTCACTGTCTAGGCAGCACCTACACTCCAGAACTTCGCCACCCTCATCACTTTGAACTTCGATGTTACAACATGTGAGAGTTGAGTCGTGGTCACCACCTGAATTCATACATGTTCTATTTCCGTCCTGAAACGTGCAGGGGTTTCCTACATCAGCAGTACTGGTACAGCCTGTCTAAAGTTGAGCACATGAAATAAACTCCATTAATTAAAAATTTTATTTTATTACGTTTAAATACCTCAAAAATGCGAAAAAAATTCAATAACTTACCACTGCTGGAGGACTGCCGACAATTCCAGGAAAACTTAGACACACGAGGAGGACCGTGAGTAGAATTGATTTTGAAGAAGTATTCATTGTGAATTCTGGATTTTGAGGATGGGAGAATAATTG
>JAANSM010005322.1:0-10235 GCA_036850725.1 Orchesella villosa | reverse complement strand
TAATCGACACCAAACTTCTATTGGACTTGTGCTTGAACACGGGCAACTGAAACACTTTCCAACTTATAATCGACTTGAGTTAAGTTTACACTCGAATACGAGGATTGGATATTTTCCAACGCAAAATGGCCAGGAACACTATGTAAGTTAAATATTCTTCTATTTACCATACGGATATTTCTTTAAAAATATTGATACACAAATTGTGGAGCTGAAATTGTAAACAAACTAGTTATTTGTTGTTTCTATATGTTTACTTTTTTTCAGAACACTGTCAGTGTGTGCCGCTTTAATTGGGTTATGGATTATTTCAAAGTCCATACAAATTGCTGCATCACAAGGTATGCATTCTTAATAAAATGTATTAAAAATATGATGCGCACTCAGCGTTATTGTTGAATCACACAATAACACCGTAGAAACGGAAGCATGTTTTACTGAACCTGAAAATATTTGTATGGCTTTCAGAACTTGATGCCCCAGAATTAGAAGTTAGAGATGACACAGAAAGTCTTTTTAAAGACTTCGAAGAGAAAGCTGACCCACTTTGGAAATGTGATGGCTGGTATGGAGGGGTCAAATGGAGGATTCCCAAGTTCTTAGATTGTGCCATGCCGAGTATGCAGGAAGAAAACAAGGTTGTAGAAGTTACTCTGTTTCTTACGGATATTAATCAACAAACAGTGCAGGGATACGAGTGTTATGGGACCAAAACCAAAGGTTGGGTATATCGTAACTTTTTTGATGCTAAGACGACTGAAACAAAAGTAAGTTACCTTGAGATGAGCCGCGATGAATGTTGGTCAATGATTAACAATAACAAGGCGCCCGATGGGCGTCCATTAAATAACAAAGGGGGTGTAATTGGTACATTTGCTAAACTCAATCTTGAGAGCTATTGGTGGTACAATGCCTCAGGCGAAGTGGTAAATTATGCAATTGTGCCCTTAAAGATTGCCGTTTTGGAATTTGATAAATCTATTCAGACGACTTCTGTGTTACAACGACCTTGTTTATATAATGAGTCTGAATGCCCCACTGAAATCGGTATTCTTGTTTGGCACTCTAATGACGTAAAAACATGTAGACTTAAAGAGCTCGAGACCACTTCTTGCATTTATGCATACGGAAAAGATTCAAAGAGGCTGACGTGTCCAGATGTTGAGTTGTCATTGCATGATATTCAACATATTGGACTATGCCATCACACTCTAGGGGCTTCCTCGCAAGGAATATTCTTCGCGCAGAAACGCCCCTATGAAATTGATGATGTAATTACAACTCCCGACGTCATTCGCTCTCTAATCAGAAAACCCAAAAGAGTAAAGCGTGATTTAAACTTAGAAGAAATCAATGCACAGGAGGCATTCATAAACGCGAAATTAAATTATTTGTATGAAGTAGTGACCAATCACACTGCTTATGCAATCAATAAAATACACCATGATGTATGTAAAGCAAACCAAATGAATTTAAATATAGCTCGTTTCATGGCAGAAACTGGCCACCCCACTATTATCCCTCGCTACATATCAGGCGATTCGTCATACAGAGCTGCCTTGTCCGGAGACGCACTTTCAATATACCAGTGCACTGCAATCCGCACATATAAATTCCTACCAAGAAAGAAATGTACTCGTGAATGGCCAGTTGAATATATTTATGATAACAAATTACTGAGTGGATACGTCTCTCCACTCTCGCATACAATAATTAAAACTCCGACTATTATGTCGAAGCCTTGCAATGAATTCTTTTTCGACGGTGAGCATAATGTTTATCAGCTTACAAATACTGGGGCTGTTTTAGCTCGATTGCCAACTGTCCCAAATCAAGGAGACAATCAAGTGCATTTCAATTTTCCAGAACTCTCTTTCCGATCAGGCACAGGATTTGATATATCTGATATCACTGATGTTGCACACACGTATTCCATAATACGAGAAGTTCAAGCACGTTCCAAACGCCTCGATGAATTGGCTGCAGAGGTAAAAGAAATTACTGTGGAGCTCACGCCAATTCGATATTTTTGGAAATCTACTGTGACGATGTTTTCCTACTTACCAACATTTGTCAAATATTCAATTGGTATTGTGGCAAGTGTTTTAACAGCTTCATTGTTGTGTTTGGCGTGCATTAAGTTCTCATTGCTGATTGGAACCGTAAATATTTTTATAACTGGTACACATTATGTGGCGTCCTTTTTTAAAAGGGTTTGTAGCAAGAAACCAGACCAAGTAAAGGAAAAGAAGAAGCGTCGTCACAGAGAGCACGTTGACTTGGAAAGTTTTCTTGGGTATGGACACGTAGATAAACAAAGTTATACTCCTTCCGCTCCAATAATGGACGGAAACTATCACAACGAGTCAGTAGTGAACAGAAACCAAAAGAGTTTAAACCGTCATTAGCGTCGTGTTGTATCGATGGTTTGTAATTAAGTTCCAATATTTTTAACAGCCCATTTTCATTGAAGAACATTAGGCGAATACAAATAGAATTAGTTTTCGTATATAGTAAACTTGTAGCATGTAATATTTTCATATTATGTTTATATAAAAATGCATAATTTTAATCAAAGTTATTAAAAATGACTTTCATGTAACCATATATAAGTGATCATAAAAGTAATTTAAATCAAAATAACTTAAATAGCATGGTTGTAATGAAATCATTCATTGTATATCTGGGAAAAGCTAATAAAATATACACTTACTATAAAACGTATAATGACGATGTGTGCTTTGCCTAATATTTTACGCCATTATATGCAAATAGGCATTTTTACAGCATAAAACTAATGAAAAGGGTGATTATAGCGTAAATGAAAGTGTTGCGCATAGAATTGAAAAAATATCCGAAAAATAATTGAAAAGTTTTGTTTTCCTTACCTTCTTGCATGCTGATTTTAGATGACAGCGGACGGATGATGATGTCATTAGGTGCTCCTATAGTTGTTGTGTGTAGGAATCCCAGTACGAATGCAGATACACCTTATTAGTCCGAAACGGCAGGGAAAACCAATAACTTTTTTGGCATTTTTTGGAGGATTTTTCTATTTTGGTTCCCATTTCTACACATAATGGAATTTTTTTAGTCGTACTCGGATTCTGGTAATACTGCATACCGATCTACATTACTGCGTTTGTTTCATGATCTTACATCTTTATTTCAGCGTGCAAGACATTTTTGAAAAAAAGTTGTATGACCACTCTAACTGAGACACTATATTTTTCATTATTGCTATAAATGCGGGAAAATATGGACTACAACTACCTTGGAGGGTTCGTTGGACACGTAATAAACTACGCTATGATGTAAGGGTCAAACGGTATTATATAACCTGTTACTTCATTAAAAACCTATACGCCAAAAAATGTCATTTCGTGAAAAACTCCTCAACTTCAGCACATGATTTAAAAAACAATATAACATGTACCAGTGTTCTAGTTTATCTGGATATATTTACTAACATCACTTGTTCACATAAGCCAAAAAAATTGAGAGTTTACTATCGGAAAGTTTTCATAATTGAAGTTTGAAAATCTGTATTTTCGCTCAAATTCACACTTTTTGAAACTTCAAACGCCCATAGCAAAAAAACTAATATATCGGGTCAGTTAGGGACGGGCATTAAAATACGTAATTTGACATGCTCTTTCTTTTAGGACACAAAAAAACCCGAAATTTTTATTCCGAGAAATGGCCCTTATCGCACCTGGTCCTTTACTTAAAATTTCTAAAATACCTCAGCTCCGGCCAGAAAAAAGTCATTCACCAATGCAACTAACTGCTCCTCTATGTATTTATTTATGAGTAAAAATATAAACCAATTCAATATAATTCTCAAAGAAGTCGTCATAATTTTGCTTAAAAATTCTCTACCTGTAAAAATTGTCTCGTTTCCCTTTCCCTTCTCCTTTTCCTGTAACTCAATTTCATGAAGAAACTCATCAATAAGATTTTCTGGCATGGATTTGTAAGCCTCTAGCTGTTTCCTCTCATCAACAATTCCTTGAAAGAAATCATTAGTTTCTTTAAAACATTTTCGCTGTGCCGTCATCCCCGTCAAATCTGGGAACCAGTGCCTGTCACTCCGGAAATGCGAAGAGAACGTTAGTAGTAACGTTATTTGAGGCAAGAAAATCTTTTATAACTTGTGTCAATTTTAATAATTTTGGGTCGCTGTGCTCATATCTCGCCCCGGCTAACATGCTCCACATCAAGTTGAGAGTGGAAATTGAGAAATATCCATCAAAAGTTATGATTCCATTGTCCTCTTTAATTTTTGTTTTGATGTTGGTCATAACTTCTTCAAGTTCTGCTTGAATTATTGGGTGCATTTTGTTTCGCTTTCCGAATCCAAAATCTCTCAAAGTTCGGAGAGAAAAGCGACGTAATTCCTGCCATGGAGAGAGGTAATGGGAGAAAATAATACCGAGCTGTTTTTGAAATGTCCTTTCTTGCATCCATTCATTGTAAAAACGGTCGCTGAACTCGGGTTTTACAAGGTATTCCTCCATCACCTCGAATGAGTTGAAGACAACTGAAATTCATTTGTAAATTTAAAATTTAAAAATGTTTTTTTATATTAAAATGAATTAGTTGAGTTTATCGTTTACTCACCGGCGTACACAGAGCCTAGCTGGATGCTCATAATGTTTCCATATTTCTCACTCATTTTGGCAAACGCCCGATAAGGCTCCGTCGGGTTGATCCATGCGAGCTGCAATAAATTCCCAATGAAAGGCAAAGGAAGTGGACCTGGAGGTAAATTTTTTGGACGTCTTTTGAAAAGTTTACTAATCAGAAAAATCACTAATACAACTAACAAAGGCGTTGAGAATACGCTAAAAATCTCCATTTTACTTTTTAATTTAAATAAAAATTTATTTTCAAGCCTTTTCAAGTGAGCAACTTTCTCACTCGTTATTCAATTCTGGACTGAAATAAATGCGCACTTAAAAGCAACATATATTTTTCCCTTGCACCTTGAAATAATGACAGAAAAACTGGATTTTCTCAAGTGTTTTTATCCACATTTAATATCAAAATCAGAAAAGGCACACTGGGTATTTGTTGTGCTCTGCGTTGTGTTGGGTTACAACATTCCGAAATGAAATGACCTTCAATACCATCTGGGTCTGTAGTTTGCTGGAGCACGTAATAATATACCCAATGGTAAAAATACGATACCATGCAAAATGATCAAATATATGTGCCAGGCAGCAAAAAAGCATAGTTATATAACACAAATGATAGACAGCAAGCAAGCTATAGTGAAACAAAACCAGTTTTTGTTATCGTGCAGCAGCCGTCAATGCTTACATTACGAAGAGAGAGCAGTATCATTTTTTCGTCGTTCAAAATACTTATTATGCTCATGCTTCA
Organism: Orchesella villosa; assembly: GCA_036850725.1. Lineage (NCBI taxonomy): Eukaryota > Metazoa > Arthropoda > Collembola > Entomobryomorpha > Orchesellidae > Orchesella > Orchesella villosa. The sequence continues at coordinate 4,847 of JAANSM010005322.1, read as the reverse complement.
GCCTGCAGCCAAGCTGTAATATCGTTTGCATTGCAATACTTGCAACTTGTGATCCTCATTTTTCATTCTGTATTGCTGCTTGTGTTTTTTCAAGTTTTGTACCTCAAATGCTGGAAGATTGAGTGTGATCCTCATTTTTCATTCTGTATTGCTGCTTGTGTACTTTCATGTTTTGTATCTCAAGTGCTGGAAGATTGAGCTGTGTAAATTATACAAAAAATATAAACACCAAGACACGCTTCATTTGCTTGTTGCCCTATAGTTTTGAGACCTTACGTAATCTGTGGACTGGTTCGACTCATTTTAATGAACTTTTCCCAAACTCCATAAAGTTGGAAGTAAAGTGTATTATGAATGAGAAATCACAAGTACCTGAATCTTTTTAATACTGAATCTGCACTAATTGTTTTTGCATTAGCAGCTTGGAATTTCCAATTTTACTTACAATTTGCAATTAAAAACTTTTTTGTCAAGCTAAAACCTCCACTAAAGAAAGAAATTATGTGTCTGTTTAATTTTCACGTTTATAAATTGAAACAAATCATAATTAATAGAGATGGAAAAACAAATGAATTCAAACAAATTCCAATATTCCATTGCATTTTCATTTGTTCCTCAGCACCGGCACTCAACCAGAGCTCGATATGCTTGTGGCCCATTTGTTATTCCATTAACAGGTTCCACCGAAGGAAGCGGCTCGTTTGGCACCGGACGAAATGTAAAATTTTGCATGAGCACAACGAGAGAATGCAAAAGGCTCATTGACGCCATAGACTCGCCTAGACATGCTCGTTTACCTTCAAGAAATAAACATAGATACAAATATGCATTAAACAATTGAGTTCATATCCACCTAAATAACTTTCCTGAATTTAAGAACATTATTTTATCGCGCATACCAAAACCAAACGGTTTTAATCTTGGGTCAGTTTTAAAATGACTGTTTTCATCAATAAATCGCTCAGGTCGGAAGCTTTTCGGGTCCTTCCAGTACGTTTCGTCGTAGTTAACTTTGTGAATATTTGCAATTATGTAAGTACCCTACAAAAAAATTTTTTATCAACATTATTATAAATCAATAAATTCACTTTGAAAAGTTTTTCAAATATTTTTCACAACCTTTGGAATGAAAAACGGACCACAAAAAGTATCTTCCGTATTAGTACGAGGTCCCATCAACGGAAATACAGAACCCATTCGATGAGTTTCTGCCAACGTGGCTCGGGCGTAATGTAGCCTAATTAATAACAAAACAATTTTTTTAAAACTACCCTTATCATATTCATTTTCGGATATAAAATAGCTCACAATGGCTCATGTTCCGCAGAGGGAATACTGCCGTGTGGGAGAACCGCATCAATTTCTCTCTGAAGTTTCTCCTGTGCTTGTGGATTTACCATTAGATATAGAATACAATATGCCAGGGTGTTACTGGAAGTCTTCAAACGAATATTGGAGTTTATATTAAATTCAAGTGACTTTTCAAATTTTATAATAGAAATGAAATTTCTACAAATGGCGTTAAATACCTCAGATCCTGCCAAAAAGAAGTCACTCATAATGCCAACCAGTTGTTGCTCTATAAATTTGAAGGTTACGAAATTTAATCAAAATCATTCAGAAAAATTCATCATAATGTGCCCCCTGACACCTGAGAGCGGAAGAAATTCAATTACAATATTTGCAATTCTGCCTAACCTGTAAAAATTATGTCGTCGTTAGACCCACTCGATTCAATTTCATGTAGAAACTCATCAATAAGATTTTCTGGCATCGTTTTATAAACTCCGAGATCTTTCCTTTCTTCAATAATATCTTGAAAAAAGGAATTAGTTTCTCGATAACAATTTCTTAGCAAAGTCATTCCAGTCCAATCCGGGAACCAGTTCCTCCACTCAGGATAAGCGAAAAGGATGTTAGTCGAAGTGTTGCTTGAGCTAAAGAACTCCTTCACGACTTTGTTCAATCTCAGGAGTTTTGGATCACTGTGCTCATATCTTTTTCCAGCTAGAATACTCCATACTAGATTGAGTGCGGAAATGAGTTTTGGATCACAGTGCTAGTATCTTTTTCCAGCTAGAATACTCCATACTAGATTGAGTGCGGAAATGGTGAAGTAGCCATCAACTGTGAGGACTCCGTCATTCTCCTCAATTCTCGTTTTGAGATCTCTCACAACTTCTTCCAATTCGGCTTGAATAATTGGGTGCATTTTGTTCCTTTTTCCGAACCCAAATTCTTTCAAAGTTCGGTGGGAAAAGCGGCGTAGTTGCTGCCATGGAGAAGGGTACTCGGAAACGATGACACCGAGCCTCTTTCCGAATGTACGCTCACTCATCCACGAGTTAAAGTAACGGTCACTGAACTCGGGTTTTGTTAAGTATTCCTCCATCACCTCAAATGAGTTGAGTACAACTGAAATTCAACTTCAAATTTTTGTACGCGAATCCCAAATTTAAACAGAGGATATTTTAAAGGAATTCAAAATTTGACACTCTTACCGGAATACACAGAGCCTAGCTGGATGCTCATAATGTTTCCATATTTCTCCCCCAATTTAGCAAATGCAATTTGAGGTTCTATGGGATTAATCCAAGCCATCTGCACTAAATTTCCAAGGATTGGAAAAGGAAATGGACCTGGAGCTAAATTTTTCTGGCGTCTTTTGAAAGTTACGGTAACAAATAAAACCAGTAATAAAGCTAAAAGTGGAGTCAAGGATAAACTTAACAACTCAATCATTTTTGAGGAGTTTTATTGTTGATGAAGATTGATACTAAATAGAGTGCACAGGAGGAATGCAGTTTTGTTACTACTGGACCGAATGAAAATATCATCCAGTCAGAGTGGAAGAAGTGAAAAAAAGTATAGTATCGTCTTTTCAAATCGTGAGATATAACGAGAAAAACAACGTATAGGATTTTCAATGCAAGTAAAGAGATACAACATGGTTTTGCAATATATATTGATACGAAATGCGGAATGAAATGCCCTTGAAATTACATGGTGGCCTTCAAGATCATTTTGTGATTTTAGGCACATACAACACCTGGAAGCACATACAATAAGAAAACAACATCAATGCAAGAAAACCAGTTTTCTGATGAGTATCAACATTCGATGCTTGACGTTATGAAACAAAATCATCATCATTACCTTATCCTATCCATATTTACGTATTTACATTCAAAATCATGCGTAAGCGAGTACTCAGCACGTTGCTTTGCTACTTATTCTCGTGGACGAACTGATGTTTTCTCAATTTTGTGCGTTACGAAGTGACTGCTCTTGAACAGACAGAAAATTTTAAAATACTCGGCAAGGAACAGAAAATATGAGGTGAGCCATAGGATTTTCATAGGATTGAAAGTGTACGAGAAACTATAAACTTTTATTACAGACATTTTTTAATTAATAATAATTTTATGCATAGTTTGGTTGATTCAGATTTACATTTACATTATATACCAAACAATATTTAAAATAAATCTTATATACATGCTAAACGCACACGTCGTACGGGATTTTTTAAATTAAAACTTCAAGTAGTCAATTTGATCCCGACAGAGTAGATAGTATTTCTCACATGCAATATGATTGGATGTGAGGAATACTATCTACTCTGTTGATGTCAATTAATGGCAGATATTACAAATATACATAAAAGCTTTTAAAATACTAATACATTTGGAAACCTTTACAAAGACGTGAAATAATTATTATGTAAGTATAGTACAGCAAAGAGGAAAAATAAGCTTTATTATTCCAGTTCCCTTAAAATAGAGTGTCTATCCTTATAATTGTACTTTTACTAATGTGGTTATCACAGTAATCAGGAAGTACTCGAAATAGATAGGACAAACTCTTGATGCTAGCATTAGAAAATAACGTCGTTATAAAATTAGCTTGACTTAAAAGTTTTTTATCGATAATATTGACTCCTTATAGTAGTATCTATTCCCATTACCCGCACGCTCAATTTTTGTGATAACATGGTAGGATACACCTTTAACATGTACAGGTACCCCAAAAAGAGGATCGCATTTATTGAAATCTATGTATAGGCATGTCTTTAACGTTAGTAGGTATGCTAATGAATAAGGGGTGTATGATCTATTGAGAACCGGATATTCTCGTTCGAAAAAAAGTTGAGGTACTTTGAAAGTAAGGTACTTCAAAAAAGATAACTTAAAGAAAGAGGTCATGTGTATGAAAGAAAAAGGGTTGCGTCAAGGGTGTGATTTTCAAAAATTTGAGATGAGAAAAAAGGTCGCTTCTCTTCATCGAGAAAAAACGGTGCATGCATTGTTTTAAAAATATTAAATGTTCTCATTTTTTAGAAAGTAAAATGATAAAAATGGTTCCACGGAGCAGGATATCACACGGTTTAAGGGTGAAATATTACAAAAAGTATGCTAAATGCTAAAAATCATTGTCATCCTCTACCGCTGTTTAATCCTCCTGCATTTCTTCTTCTTCTTCAACTATTTCCACTTCCGGCTGCTCAGGTGCTGGTTTGTAAGCTTCTAATTTACCTAAACTGCATGGCAGATCATTATTTTATTTTTATTTTCATCAAGAAAATCTGAGAGCAATACGGGAGCATGACGTCTGGATGCGTTTTCTTCGCTTTTTTAACTTTGCCAAAGAAATCATGGTTCTACGAATAAATTTTGAAACAATGCACCGTTAAGTGGCCATGAAGACATAAAAGCGTATGTTCGTCGGATAAGGATACTAGCATTATGCTTTAAATGCATAAGCTGTTTTGCAACTTTTGATGGAAGACGTGCAGTCAAAGCTTCTCTTATCTCGGTACGTAATGCAGGTGCGTAATGGGTTGGTAG
>JAANSM010005321.1:0-10236 GCA_036850725.1 Orchesella villosa | reverse complement strand
AGAGAGAGAAAAACTCTCAAATTTTTATGTTTGATCTGGAGCAATCATCTTGCAGAACTTGTACTTTTCTTTGCTCTCTCCCATTTCTCATGAATATCAAATGACTCTCAAAATGCTGATGCTGCTTGAGAGGAGTTTGTACACTCAAGATATAAATGGGAATACGTTTTTAGTTTGTAGACACAAGAAGGTAGGTAAAGGCGCCCAGCGCTCCTGTGTGTTCTATTACGTTCTTTGGTTCTTTCTTATGTTTTCTTGGAAAGTGCTCGCTCACTACTTTGTCTAGAATTAGTACATAATCCAGAACTGAAACAGGAGAAAAAGAAAAAGCATATCTATACTACATATTCTGGGTAGAAGTAGAAGAGAAGTAATCGTGGTACATACAGTGGTATTATAATGGGAACATAATAATAATGCAAAACAGCTTTTTCATACATCTACTATATGAGGAAGGAGATGAAATAAGAGAGCCTAGAAAAGTTTTTGGAGAAAGGTGAACTTCCAGCATAAAAGTTCACTTTGGAACTGCTACTCCTTCCTAGTCTCTTACCTCTACTATTACTGCCTGTTTTTTGGAAATCTCTTTGGAATAGAAAGTAGCCTACTTGGTTTTTTTCACTTCGTTTTCCTCTTCATATTCGCCTTTTTGTTGGAATGCAGCAAGGGCTTTACTGATTGTAACTAAAGGTATATATGCATTTATATAATATATGCATATTGTGTACGCCTATGTACGTGCCTTTGCTCTCCTTTTCTTTCTGAGCCCTTTTTTCTCCTCTGGCTCTCTGTAGGGAAACGAAGTGAGTGAGTGAGTGGAGTCAAGTATATAAACGGGAACGGAACGTGCATAAATGAATGGAACTAAAAGTTTCAAAAGTATAAAGACAGAAAAAGAAGGATCTTATACTTGACATGACATGAATGAGTGACTCCTCTCTTGCTAGAACATTTTGATTTTTTTGGCAATGCAATAGAAGAAAAGAGAAGAAATGAAATGAAGTAGGTCTGTGTATGAATAAAAGGATGCATCATGAATACACTTTATTTTATGGATGGAATGGAATGCATATCCTCATCATCGTCATCAATTATTCTACTTTTGTATTATGATATCGCATATTGCATCCATAAGATTTATTAACATATATATTATATATAAGAAAAGAAAGCCACATCAAGTCACCCATATGCATGGAATTCTCCAGAAATTCTTAACAAAAAGGGGATCATCATGAAATAGAAAATGAGAAGAGAAAAAAGGAATACACAGTAAAATCATCCTCATACTGATGAATTCCCATCCACAAAAATCCATCCCACTTCCATCAAGTGATTAATTTCTTATTGTCATCCGCTCTGTATTGAAATATTTCCCATTTTTTTCTCTATTTGTTTGCAGACATCAGAAGCTCGAACCTCGATAGAACATCGCGTGTTTCCATTCATGTCCCAGTTGGGCGTCGTCTTCGAGAGACCATTGGTAAGTATACACGAGCCGTCAATGAGACGGAAGCCAAATTGCAGAAATTGTTGCCAAAACCATTAGAAATAAAGCTTGCTAATAGCAATAATACACATTGTAGTAAATATAGTGCCAACAAAATTCACTTGAACAAAATTTAAATTGGACTTTTTGTTCCATATCATCTCACGTCCTGTTGCTTGTGTGTGGATCATATCATAATACTTTATACTATGGCTTAGTACCATTCCAAATCCTTAATGATATTGTGAGACGATGTGATCCCGCAATAAACTTGACTATTATGGATGGATTCAAGTTTTGAAAAACGAGGAGAGGTCCACAAATGCATAGGAATATATATTCTGAACATTAACGAGGAGAGGTCCACAAATGCATAGGAATATATATTCTGAACGTTCTCGCTTCTCGCGTTTTTGTTTAGCGAAGGCTTTAATTTGATTAAGAGCTTTAGCGTTCCTAGTTTGCTTTTTGCTGATGCGCATGTAGAATTCAATTATGGCTTTATTCCCATTTCCATATTATCTTCTTTGGTTGTTGGTTCTTGGTGAGGCTTCACTTCACTCTCTAGCATAAAAAATATTAATGTAGCGGCAGTAGCAGTAAGCAGTAATGAAAATATACGTATTCATTCATATTCATACTTTTTATTATTGCTAATGATGATGATTATGAGTGGCGGTATTATGCTAAACTGACTTTTGCTGACGCTAATGTATAGAGAGACGAGGAAATTGGAAAATTGATTTGCATTTTCATCTCATATGCTTCTTGCTTTTTTGTCCGTGTGCTCTATTCTTTTTCAACTATGATAATGATACGACGAGTATAATATAATATGGATCTAATTCTTTTGCTTGAATGGATGAATGCCCCTATGAACAAACCTCAATTCCAGTCCAGTCCAGTTGACTGGATGACTCATATAATATCATGATTACGAGTTGAATTTGGGTTGAGAGGTGGCTTCTTAACATAAAAATTTGCTTAAATTGGGATGAGGGAAATTGAGCATAAAGTGCATACCCATGTCCACGTCACATTTCGTTAGTATCAAATGTCACATTTTGCTCATCATGCAAGCTTTTTTTGCATTTGTTCTTTCATTCTCCAATTAAAGTTGAAAGTTTTGCCTGTAGCCACCTCGCCCATTCCACAAAGCCCCATAAAAACTAATGGAACATTTTATTTAGTATAGAGTCCAATTTCATTATTTTTGCTAGCTCTTTTTTGCTTCAGTTAGTCAAGCATGACGTTTATGACATTTGAGGGGAGGGTCGAATGAACAATTAAATGATGATGATGTTGTATTTTCCAGGATTTTTATATATGTGCTTATATATTGTCCTCTTTTTTTCTCTCTCCAGAATAATCACACAGTTCATGTAGAACTGCTTACACAAATGCAGTACATGGAGGCGAACATGACCCAAACAGCGGAGACTGCCAAGGCGCTACGTCAATACTTCAAGGGACCCATTAGTGTTTCACCCCATGAAATTGTCCAACTCATAGAGACAATAAGGTATATGTTCATACTTTTATATATATTCGTGTTACTTAAGGTGATTGCAATTTTGAGTCTGTAGAATTCTATATCTGGTATCTGGTATCTGGTAGATAGAACCACCACGTAATACCTGTCCCACACCACTTTTCGAAAGTAAATCCCCTTGTTTTAGTATGCAGACGAGTGGACGACCACCATCATCGCTTTTTCTCTCTTTTAATAATTCCATGAAAAAAAGTGGAGTCATTGTCCTGGCTTGGCTCCACAGTGCTTGTTGCATTCTTCCACATTCCATATTCCACTCGAGTAGCACAAAGTACACAATCCCATTTTTGTACTATTTTATTCATCCCTTACATACTTTTTTACGTGCTATACGGGTGACGGGCGAAGGATAAAGTAGAGGTGGGTTGAGAAGCTCTAAAGTAGGCATTAGTCCAAAAGAAAAGTGCATAGTTCACATCAAATATACAATACGAGAGATATGATGGGATTTGTTCTGGATTTACTTTTATATTCATCATGTACATTTTCCCTTCTTCCCTCTTTCCCACTTTCCCATAAAAAAAGGAGTGAAACGGCGGAGGAGAATAAGGCATCTGGAAAATGGAAATCTTTTTAATCCCTTTATCAAAAGAACATTCATGTCTCATAAAAAAAATTCTCGCTCAACAAAAGGGAACCCTTTACGAGAATATATGGGAGCCTGAAACGAACCGATTTCAAAGAGATGACATAATATGTATGTTGGAAATATGAAGACGAAGATGCAAAAAGATTAGAAAAGAAACGATGCCACAAGAAAAATAATATGTGAAATAAGTTTTTAGGTACAAACATACATAAAGAAATGCTCCATGTATAATGGTAGATATAGTGGATTGGACGACGGCTAAAATTCAACTAAAAATGTGGGATGTAGAAACTAATGTAATGGAAAAGTCCAGACAAAGAGCGAGAATTCATGTGAGCGCGGCCTAGCCTCCAGTATTTCGCAATGAAAGAGTGCATGGTTCTTACGTTTATTACGCATACAATATACTACGACTACATTTACTATTTATTCCGGTCCAAGGTAAAAAAAAAGTTGGAGTGATAGAGTGAGTAAAGCGTAAGAAATGAAAGACTTTGGATCGGGTATCAGCATCAGTACCAGCTTTAAATGTAGGAAGCTGGTGTATATAGCATGTACCATTGTCTAGTGTCTCCTGGGCCCTTCCTACTTCCTACCCACTCTATTTTATTTCTAGTACGAAAAAATATGTACGTATGTAGTAAATGTTACATGTTACAATCCCTGCTAGTGGTAGTAATGGGAAAGGGAAGAAAATGAAAGGGAAAGATGAGTTTTTTCTTCTTCTTTTTTTTTTCTAGAGGGAAGAAAATGGTAGTAGTCGTAGTTCAAACAAAAACCAGAACACCATCATATATATTCTATTCCATTCCAGAGCTCAGCTTCTTCAGCTCAAAGCAATGTGCAATGTACACTTAAGCTCTTCTCTCATTCTCCTCCTGGTGTATTATGAAATCTAACGTAACTTTCACTCACTTGACTTGAGTTGAGTCAGTCAGTCTCTCTCTCTCTTGCTTTCCCTCAGCTTGAGTGAGTTTTCTCTTGGAGTTATTGAAATACATAATGTTATGACCAAATATAACGAGTATAATGGTCTCGTATACAAAATAGAGATAGGGAGCAAAAAATATTATGTTGTATAATAATAAGACATTCTCGGAATGATATAAAGAAGCGGTTGTAGTAGTGGTATAGGAATTTATTTTAGACACAATATTTTTTAGGTTGCTGTTGCGGTATGCTTCTCTAGTGGCAAGAATAACCATACAAGTAGCTCTTGTTAGATAAATGATAGAGGAAGTCTACGATGAGGACCAATGTGTATAGTCCAGGGTCTATACACTTTCCCTTGTTTCCCCTTTTCCCATATCGTGTCTTGTCTCTCATCCACATCGTCTCGGGTTTTCCTACTCCCTTTAGCCAAATGGAAGTCTCTTCCCAACTCGTTTAGATTTGGACGACAGAGTAATTCGAATTCACTTTGAATCTTCTCTTTTTCCCTTACTCTGAGAAAGGTATCTCCGTAGATTTTCTCCTGTTTTCACCCGCGCTCCTTTTCCTTTTGTGCGGAAGTGGAAGAGAGATATACACAAAGGGATGGAGAAAGAGAAGATTTTCTTCGATGCGTGTCGTGTAATTTATTTCCTTTGTATTGATTTTATGCTATTTGAAATTTTGCCAAATGTGTATGATTGCAACTTAGAATGGGATGGTGGTGTGGTCTCGTTTAGCTATGTGATGTTCAGGGAAAGTAACTTTCTTCAGTGGGAAAAGCGATGAAATCCTGAAGTGGACCCCTAAAATACGGCTTTCCTTTTTCTCTCTCGCTCTTTCCCTTTTTCTCAAGCACTGATCTTGTTGTATGCTGAGTTTTGCTAGACTTTCCTGGAGTGGTGAATTTGTTATGGGAAAGCAGGGAACGTGTTTTTTTTTATATTTTACGCTTCACGGTGAATAATGTACATGTTTGCTTTTTCTCTTTCTCTTCTCCGTAGGTGGCCGACGACTCTGGCGCTCTTGATAATCTTCATAATCTTCTGTGTTGTCCTATTTTATGCGATTGTTCGACATTCGCGTTGTTGTTTTATCACGTAAGTACCCCTCAAGCTGCTTTCACTACTACTTTGTGTGTGCTCACGAGGATGAAAAATATTGTAATAATGTGGGATGGGCACGGATGACATGATTTCAATTTTCGGTTCAATATATATGAGAAGATTTGAGGATTTATGGTCCGTGACAAAATTCCATGTGTGTGCGTGTCTCTACAGAGAGTATACACACGGCACAGCATGTGACAACGTGACTTGGCTTGAAAGTTGGAGAAAGCACGGACCTGGGGAAAGAAAGAGATGCTAAATTAATACTATGAACATGATTTAATGTCATCCGGGATATGGAAATTGGAGCATATTTCCATATATGCAATTTTCAGAGAAAATATAACGATTTTTTTCTCCTTTTGTTTTTTTTCTTCTTTTTACTCCCAGGTTTTCAGTATTAGGTTTGTTAGCTGTAATTTTGAATTGGTCCCTTGTGTCAGTCTACCTAGTCGGTGCTGTGGTAAGTTTTCCTCCTTTTATATCTACTTATATATACATATCTGTGTTTATATGCATCCGATTCCGATTTCAGCTTCAATTTTAGCTTCAGCTTCAATTTTAGCTTCAGCTTCTCCATCGTTATCGTTAGCTCTGCGTTATTTATTATGCATGCAAATGGTTCACGCACACATGCTCTGAGAACACCTTTCTTTCATATACCTTTTTCAATGATGACGGTGTGATTTCAATAATGATTTCCATTTTTCCTTCTGTTTTGTTTGCATCCTTCCCAATTTTCCAGGGACTGGCAGACATTTGCATAGATCCTAACCGAGCAGCAATCATGGAGTTGAGTCAAGCCTCGATTTCGAGAGAAGTTTCTGAGTACTACTTGAACTGCCAACCCTTTCGAACCGAACTGTATCCATTCCGGGAGCTTGTAATTGAGGGACAGCAATCACTGGAAGGGGCTCAACACACGCTCCGAGTTATTAACTCAATTGCGAGCAATTACTACAGTCCCAATGATGTGGACGAGATTGTCGATGGTCTTTTCAAAGAGTTGTACAATGTGGAAAGCTACCTCGGAGAAGTAAGTGCATATTATGTATACTTATGCATGACTTGAATATTTACGGGGTGTAGTGTAATAAACTTAAATTTACTTGAGTTTGGCCGACACCAGCAACTGGTACCACATAAAAAAGAGAAAATGATAAAGATGAATGTATATGGATGGTGATGCTGAACGTAGAACTGGCTACATAGAACATTGCCAGTGGGCTTTTTAGTGACGCTCATCGTTCATGTATGAAAATGAGATGTTATTTTGATGATGAGATTTTCTTATAAAAAATGTTTTCTCCCCTTCTTGTACCACTTATGTAGACATCAGCAAGAGCAGAATGTCAGCCCATTCAAACGCACTGGATGAAAGGCGTGGATGCCGTTTGTTCAACAAGCCTGTTTGGTTTAGCTCTTCTCCTCATTTCCGCTCTGATCTCAGCTCTTTTGTTCACACTCCTTGTGGGATTTGACTCTCATACTTGGATATACATTCAAAGGAGGTAAGAAGTGAAAGCAGTTCACTCCTATTTAAGTCTAGGGAATATGCACACTTACGACTGCACTCAAGAGGAATTAATTTTAATTACTTTTTCCTCTCACGCTCTACTCAATTTTATATGGGCTAATGTAATTGGAATTGTTTACAATTTTAATGTTGTTTATTTTTTCTGTCTTGCTTTTCCTCTAGAAAGCGGTATCTTCAGCAAGAGGAGTGCGTCTCATTCCTCCCATCCCAATATGACGGAGGACCAAGCGGCACTGGCACAGGCACTGGTACTAGCAGCACCGGCAGAGGTGGCCGTCGTTCTGGAGGCGCGGGGTCAAATTCACCTTATAATTTAGTTGCCCATTGGGATACACAGCCCACCCCTCTGTACTAAAAGCATTTTTGATGATAGATTTGTTTTGATATGAAAAATATACATTTGCATATCGCATAATATTATATTATACTATCTATCTTTTTCTCTATAGAATATGTTTTGACAAAAAGAGATTTTGACTGACTGTCTTTGTTCTAGCTCTCATCTTCTGGCTATGCAAAACTGGTTTTAAATGTGCTATACTACATATCTCACTTAACACACTAATTTATTGATCTTGAGTTTTACTAACCAAACGATTTAAGTGACTAAAGTTAAAGTTATGCCGATTCTAATCAATTTGGTTTGCGATAATTGTATAATTGCATCATTTTCTGTGTTGTGCTGCTCTCTTTCTAGTTAGTTGAACATGATATGTTGTAGGATGTTGATTTCTTTGGCGAAATATATATTATGCTGATTCACATTAATGGGCGTATGTTTATGTGTGTAATTATGTAAATTGGACACAAAATGAGGCACTATCAGGTGTTGGCTTTTGCATGCTATAGTAGTAATTAAATGGGTCATAAAGTCATATTACAAGTAAAAACATGCACTATTTTATGGTTTATGACATGCCTCCCTGTTCCGCTCCTCCTGTAGTTTTTAGGCCTTTGATTCCCAAGAGGGTCGTAAATGCTTACTTACACTGCTTCCTGTAAAACATGGTATCGAATATTTGAAACACAATCGGAGATATGAAATGGTTGGGGGTGATTGAATATTCTTGTTATGAAAATAGCCTGCAATTTCCATTTGGCAATCATTACGTAGGGGGTTTGTAGACATATTCCATTACGCAAATCGACTACTTGATAGAATGTAATGGGATGAAATTTTCAAACTAAAAACATAGTATCTGCTGAACTAAACCTTCCCGTAAAATTGTACACCTCTACTTTTCTACCTGACAAAAATGTTATGTAGTATTAGATTAGTGTCTGTAATAGTCTCTAAATTATATTCTCAATTCCTGTTCCTGTTTTGCTTAATTAAATTGTAATTTTTTTATTGTTTTTACTCTTGTTTTCTTTTTTCAGCTCCATGCTAACTCGTGAATCTCGTGTTTGAATACGAAGAGAGAATTGTAGTGAATAGCCTAACCCAAAAACTGTATATTGTCTATAATTATCTACATCCTATATAGACTATAGACTAGATTTGCATCCTCCTTTAATTAGATACCTAGAAGCAGGCAGTGACTTGTGACCTTTTTATTTTCAAGCCAAATAAGTGTGTACCTCAAAAGCATGCCTTTTGGATTCTGTTTTTTTGAGATGCCACTTATATACTACTTTTGTTCTCCATATTATACAAAAATGTCTAAACCTCTACCCTCTACTGTATACTGACTGATTGTTTTTGTTGATCTGTTGTGGAATTTGTGTTGTGGTTGCGCGTTGTGTTGTGTTCTGACAAAACTAGCCATAGCCACCCTCTCTCCTCTTGTACGTACTTCACGTAAAAAATGAAAATTAATCAATTGTTTTCTGTGCACATATTTGCTTAGTTAAATGCTTACATACACTGTTTCCAACTAACAAAAGCAAAAATTCTTTTAGCAAACAAGGCTCTCAACAAAGGGAAGTTGGTTCTCTTTGCTCTTTCTGTAGAATTATTTGGTTAGATTAAAAAAAAGTTATGAAGTATTCGAAATATTTATGCTCATATCATTATGATAATGTCATGTTTAATGTAAATATTCTCTATATTTTTATATATAGTCTGTTCTATTCAGAAAAGTTCAGAGGTGGCGGTGGGGGTGCTTCCTGATCTTAATATATGTATCATATATGTAAAATCTAGATGTCTTTTCCCAAACTTTTTATTATTTTTTTCTCTTTCTGTTACTTTCTCCTTTTTCCTGTAGCAAATTTTTATCTATATCTTTTCTCTTCAAAAAAAAGTTTTTTCTCTTTTAAGTTGCTTCTCTCTCTCTTTTTCTGTACAAATATGATTTTGTTGTGTAGAATCCAATACAGGTCCAGCATGGTAACTTTTGCTTAAGGATTTGGCAGAGCGTTATGTGGGTTTGGATACCAATGATGATACGAATCATAATTTTCCATGTTTTATTTTATTTTATTTTTACATTTATCATCCAAATAAATCCAGAACAACAAAAGTTTCCATGCTGGAAATCCTGTTTTGAGTAGCTTATGGTTTGAGAAAATTATACCCTGGAATCTTTCTCTGACTTTCAATTTCTTTCTCTATTTTTTCATCAAATAGGGGCCGGAACGGGGTCGGGCCATCGGGCGGAAGCTATCGGGGGCAAAGTTCCATGGGTCACGCCCTCGCTGGACCAAACAATGGCCAGTACGCGACTTTGAGCAAACAGTGCAAAACGTTGGAGGCTAATGACTTCTATTAAATCCTGGTTTTATTCGGGACCTCAAGTCAACTACACCTAGGAAGTTATATAGTGAAGAAATCTCAACGAAACAAAAAAAAGTCAGAGAGTCAGAGAAAGCGTTTCTGGATTGTATACATCATAATATAAAAAATGGTAGCATTCCACAATAACAAGATGGCGATATAACCATATTATACGATATAGGAGGTATAGGATTTTTGTCTAAAAATGGAAGAAAAGGAACAAATATGCTGAAGCTCAATTCTAATCAATCAAACTTGATGACTTAATTACTTTAGTTGAAGACACAACAAATGAGTAAACAAAATATAAT
>JAANSM010005320.1:0-10236 GCA_036850725.1 Orchesella villosa | reverse complement strand
AAATACTTGAGTGGATCCAGCTCAGAGTCTTTTTCTACAACGCTGAAAAAACTTACTAAAATGGGATTTGGGATCTTAAAGGAAGAACTCTACACTGCAACACTTTCTGCAAGAGATTATCTAATGTCAAGAGGTTAGAGAAAAGTTTTACTTTTTTCTTTTGATAAGGTGTGTTTTTTTAATCCAATCAACATTGAACATGTTTTCACTAATATTTCAGGTCTGCTCCGCCCCTACCTTGTGGTAAGTGATGATGCCTTGCAGGATTTCATAAGGATGGATATCTCGAGTCCGAATCCGAATGCCGTGGTCATTGGCTATGCCCCTGAAAAATTTAATTATGAAACTTTTAATGATTGCTTTCGGTATTAAAAAATTATACTCATTCGGTCTATCTAACGTCAAAATTTATAATCAGGTTGTGGTAATAGTAAAAAATCTTTCACACATTATTTCTTCAAAACTTTTTCAAACTCTCAGAAAAATCAAAAACAGTCAAGCTACACTAGTAGCAATTGAAAAAGGACGTCTTCGTGAGACCCCTCAACGATGGTGTCTTGAAAACGAGGAGGAAGATGAACAAGCTTCAGTTATTAACATCAATATGCTTCGTGCTAAACGTACAGTAGCTCACTTGAATGTAAACATTGAAGATGGAAACCTTGAACCAAAAATTGGGAAGATTAACATGGTACGCGGTAGAAATAAGAGCATTGTTTCTAAAAAACGGTGTAAAAAGTATGGAGAAGACGATGTTTACACTGACGAAGAACCTGATGTGGGAGCTGGTCCGTTCATCGAAGGTCTAATATATGCGTGCCGTGAAGATAATGCCAAGTTCTGGCCCTATTCCTGTTGTTGGGAAGCCATCAAGTGTGTTTTATAGGAATGCCATGTTTTCATTAGGGCAAAAATATCCACTGAAGTGCGTGATGATTGGGGATGTATGAAACATGCATCATTATATTGAAATTAGATAAAGATAAAGCTGGAAGTTATTAAAAATTAAAGAATAAATTATTTATTAACACTTCAGGACGTTGATAACGATGTAATCGCAGCAATAGAATCAGGAATGCAAGCATGTCTTGTAAAAAGTGGGAAATATAGGCCGGGGGATGAGGACAAGCTTATTCCATGTGATGATATTGGCAACATGATTCCTGTTAAGCAGCGCTGCCTTGTGGTAGACACGGTGGAAGAAGCTGTTGATATATTGCTCAACGATGAGTACTACGATGAACTGGTGGCAACGGAACCCGTCCCTACTCTTGAGATCTGGGGCAGACCTTTTGAATATCAGACAGAAATGGAAGCAACATTTATAAGGGAGTATGAGAAAAGCAAAAAGAAGGAGAAGAAGACACAGGTCGAGAAGGTTCCGGTAAAGCAACGAATGACTGTTCTTGGATACAAAATTTAATATAAAGTTTTTGGTCGGGAAGTCTTTTATTGTAATTTTGAGATGCTTGAAAAACTATCAATTAAATTCACATTGGAGAAAGCCGAGTAAGTAGTTCAGATTTTTAATTATTATTTATATTTACAACAGCTCCTTCACCATTACAACCACCCAATCTTCATCAGTTGCGTTTGGAGCACAGGGTTTTCCATCATCATATTTCCAATCTTGAATCCTTATACGAGCTACTTCTTGGAAGCCTGTTTTCACCGCGATTTTCTCTGTGTATGGATTTGTAAAAATGCATTTGATCAACGGAATCTTCATAGCTTTCAGCATTTTGTATGCTCTTTCGTATATCTCAGAGGCTAGTCCACAGCCTCTATATTCCTTGTCGACACTGACCAAAATGAAGTCTGCGTAGTGATCAATCTCAGGATATCTTTGGAAAATGTCGGCACAATCAGAGATTTTTGAGAGGATGCTCCGGATTGCTAGACTTTTCTTGTGAGTGTTTGGTGGGGGCTTTATATTCTCATTTTTGTAGCGGATTGAGATCAATCTGACACCTGCAATCTGAAAATAATACCATATACCATCATAAGCCATAACATAACTCAATCAGCATAATATTAATATTTTTCAAGTAAACTTAGAATATACGCATAGAATAATTTACCTTATTTTTCAACTTGTCGATCGCCATAAACGTAAGGTTTTTATCTAAGGCAGCTTGTACATTAGCATTAAAATCTTCGGACATTGCTTCCTCCCGTCCAATATGCTTTCCAAGGGGTTCATCAGGAATATAACTTTTGTGAATGTGGGTGAGAATCGCGGGGTGATCAGTATGGCAAAGCCATTCGAAACACGAAGTTTTTCCATTCCCCTTCTACTTGTTCTGTCATTCTTGGGATATCACTTAATTTTACAATAAAACTTGTTGCCACAAATAATATGCAAATTAAAAGTAGTGCACAAGGAAATATTGTAATGCCGACTTGGAAATGCGGTTTTGGTATGCTTCCTGATTGTGGCACTGATCCGATGCTTACAACTACAACTCAACGAAACTTATATTTTACACTTAATCATAAGTGTGTGAGAAATATTGATAGTGACTTTATCGCATAATCAATAATTAACAAGTTGCTGATATTATGGCGATGATAAACATTGCTAACATTGTGATCACGTTTTACTTTATACATGCAATTAATACTTTATGCCTCGTCATGAATATAATGGTAAATATAACAAAATCTACATCTTCTTTATCATTGCAATAGCCACCTCATCCTCTCCTGCATTTGGAGCGCAGAGTTCTCCATTATCTTCATACTTCCAATCGCTTATCTTCATTCTTGCCACTTCTTCAAAGCCCGTCTTCCGAGCAATTCTCTGGGTATAGGGACTAGTAAACACACACTTGATCAAGGGCACCTTCATTGCTTGCAGCATTTTGTATGTCCTCTCATAAATCTCGGAAGCCAGGCCATAACCCCGATAATCCCTGCCCACAGAAACCATGAAGAAATCAGCGTAGTGCTCAATTTCTGGAAATCGTTCGAAAACTTTAGCATCCTCAGACAATTTCATGAGAATGTTCCGAATAGCCAGGCTTTTCCGGTGCGTGTTTGGAGGCAGCTCTTCGTGTTCACCTTTCCGATTTATTACGGTTATACGGACACCTGCGATCTGAAACCCAAAAGAAAATCAATTCCAATCTTCAAAATATATGAAAATAATTTTTCTTGAATTTTTCTTCGTTTCATTTGTTTTACCATTCCATTCGCTTTATCAACCGCAATAAAGCTTAGATTTTCTGGCAAGGCGGCTGACACATTAGCATAAAAGTCTTTGTCGCATAGTTTCCTCCTGTCCGATATGCCTCCCCAACGGCTCATCTGGGAAAAAGTTTGTCCAGAGGTGCTCAAGAATACTTGGATAATCGGATGGCTTTGCCATGCGAAACACAAAGTTTTTCCATTCTCCTTCTACGTGCTCAGTCATTGTCAACGTTAGTTCGAATCTGTACTATTATACTATTCTGTACTTATCTGTACTATTCACCTTCTTTTTGCACAAAAAATAATTGCTGAGCCGTGACACCTGAGCCGATGAGGAACTGGGAAAAACACCAACATGCACGTGCAACTTATAAATGCCTACTTCTTTACTCCAGTCCTCTGCTTTGATATCATACGAGTAATTTATAATTTAATGCACCAATTTTTGTGGTGTGAATGAGATCAATCTTGATAACGATAATCCTGACCCTGACAATGGAAAAATGAAGTTATGAAATCATATTATTATTATAAGATAAACACACAAATAAAGCTACATTGCTTATCATGGTGAACGCACTTATCATTTCAATATTACCCATTCTAATATGGTTTACTACATACAACACTAGCGATAAAAACATTGATGCATATTAAGGTGAATAATATGATAGGATTAATTAAAGAAAACATACGCTTCATGCTTGCTTATAGACAACATTTACATTTAATCGATTTTATCACGATAAGCCTAACCAATGTAAAGAAAAAATGTGAGTAAGTCATAACATAAAAATCAGAAGGCATAATGTACTACTGTAACAGTGTGACTGTTATACTGTATACCGTTTAATTAAGCAATATTGAGTAAACTTTTGACGATCCAATGATTACGACTGGTGAGAGTTGGCGACGAAATAAGTTAGAGGTCCAATATTTGTCAAATCATTAATTCTTCCTTCATCCGACTGCAATCCCGAAGATTGCATGGAATTGTCAATTCCAAACTCAAACGGATATTGAGGTGGTGCTGAATGTTCTGCTTTATATTTAGTTGGAGTCTGGATTGTATTGTAACCTACCAGATTTGAAGTAGTTGAAGCTGAAGTAGGATATTTGAACTCTAACTCTTGGTTCCATTGAGGTGTCCTGTTTCCATTATTGATATGATGAAAATGAGAATACTCATCATAAGGAAGATGTGGTCTCGGCTGCTGACTCGAAGGCTGCTGAAATGGGGAGTAACGGCTAAAGTTCGAAGATGAAGGGGACTGCTGCTGGCTTAAATGTACAGCAGGCGCTTGGAATTCAAAACCCGGCGGTGGAAGATGTCGAAATGAATAGCCGCTGCTTACAGAACGTGCACTGAGAATCCTCGGATCAACTCCAGAACCAGAAAGCGTGCTGAACATTCTCGAATCATTTGCGGACGGTGCCTTAGCATCCTTGAATTTAGTAGCTGAAGGTGCGCTCAAATTCAGAGCATTCTTTCCAGACGGTGCACTGAAAATGCTCGAATCAATTGAAGAATGCGCAGTGAAGATTCTGGGATCCTTTGCAGAAGAAAAGAAGGAAGGAGCATGTGTCACGGGGTCATTTACAGGAGCAACATTTTGAATCCTAGGAGGATCTTGCCTAGAAGATGACATACGGTGGTACTGATCCGCATGGTTATGGCCTGGATTAAAATTACTGAGCTGGGCCCCTCTTGAATCCCGACGATGTCCTCGCCCTCGCTCTCCAATGTACTGATAGCGTGGAGGAGGATGGTAATGTCTAGAATTCCTGTCCTTATTTCCATCCCACTGTGTTGAAGGGGGATCCAAGCGACCAGCAGCATCTCCCCCTCCACGACGCCAACCCCGACCTCCACCACCCGCACCACCTCTTCCTCTTCTTCCTCTAGCTCTCATTTCCTTCTGATAGGGTTTGTCCCTACTAGTCTCACTCCTATACCCCCTTAGTGTCAATTGCTCCATCTTCACTTCTAAATCCGGTTCAGGTTCCTTTTTAACGGAACTTTCAATAGTTTTGGGTAGCTTTTTATCATCTCCCGTTTTAATTTGACCTTCAATGAATCCAAACAATGAGACATTACTCGTTGGCCGTTTGAATTCAGCTGGTACATCTTGATGATACTCGTACTCATCCTCCTCATCGTCCAATCCCTTTTTGCCTTTCTTTCGGTGAAACTTCGTCTCCATCTCAAACGGTTTCTTCACAATTTCCTTCCCTTCTTGACGATCCCTCATCTCTTTCAAGAACTTCAGAGCTTTATGAAAATTCTTAAAACGTTTCATAGCAAATTCAGCCTGCACCTGAGAAAACCCGTGGCCCATAATGTCAGCGATTTCTTTCGGCAGCAAATGCTTTTTCGGCTTCTGAAACGTCTTACTCTTGTTAACAGCTGCTGCTCCTTCCTGAATAGCTTCATCTCTCTGTACCTCGAATTTAGATTTCTCTGCTTCAGAAGCACCTTCTTTCTTGTCACCGGCGGTGACAACATCAGTAGTCTTCATCATTCTTATTGCTTTCAAATTAGCAGATGATAACGATTTGTGGCCAAATGGTTTCCAAGCTGGTGGACCTTCGTCTATTACACTGGAAGAGACCCCAGCATATCCCCATTCGTGCTTGATAGCCATTTTCTTCTGCACTTCCCACTTCTCAATGAGGTTAGCCACCTTTCCTCCAAGAACCTCAGAGTTGGCTCTTGTCAGAATCAACAACTTTCCTTGAACCACTGGAACGGTTTGGGTCAACCGTAACTTCGTGCCAGGCGGAGTCTTCACGCTTACTCCAGGCAAGCTGTCAGGAATCAAAGCAAAGGCTTGATTGTGACCATCCGTGAGGACAACTTTGAGTGTGTACTTGTCAGAGGAATCGTTGTAGCTGGACTTTTCATATGTTGGGAGACTGATGTTTGTAACCTGTTGTATTTGAAGAAGACTTTCTGGAGGAAGTTCCTTTCGTTTTCCAATACATTCTTTAAGGAATGGGATGACATCATTTTGGAGAGTATTGAGGTCTTCATGAAGTATTCTCTCCATCATCATGGTCAATGGTCAGTCTAGTCGTTTTGTCAGATTGGATATTGGAATGGCTATAACTGATGATTAATGGATGACAAATGAACCTTCACCTAAAAATGTCACATATACGAAACATTGAGTCATCAGTATTGTTATTATCAATTATTGATCGGTGGAAAATATTACCAAATAGTGAATAGTAATATAATAATGTGGTGCGACAAGTCAAGTTACAACGTTTGACATTTGAAAGCTAAAAAGTTAATAGAAGATGAAGGTACCTGTGACCTGAGGCTCGAGTTGAACAATAATATTACACCAGCACAGCTGAACGCAAGCAGGAACGTTTAATATTGGTCGACATGTGACACGACACTTGTCAACACTTAAATTCACAGAAAAATCTCTACGAAAACAATTAGTGTCTAGCAATTAGTGAATAGAGGATTGAATTATTGAGTATGACAAATGCAGACACCAGTTGTTGAGTTGTATGTCATATCATCAATGCATTTTATTGTGTTGCTTTTGTTTATGTAACTGGACAATTCTTGTAATTTTCATGCAAATTTTGTGGGTTATGAAAGCAGAGTGCGTGGAAAAAACAATGACGCCGAAGTTGAACGTCAATGTAAATCAATCAGTGCAGTAGTGCCGTAATGTTCTAATACGCATCTTGACGCAACAATAACTGATTGATTCCATTCGAAAACTGCAACCCGTGACTCAGTTTTGGTTCGCATTTGAGAGAGATGAACATGAAGAAGTTATATACGAGTCAACCCGTGACTCAGGTTTGGTTCGCATTTGAGAGAGATGAACATGAAGAAGTTATATACGAGCATATACGAGTATAGTTGATAGTATGGCAGAATGCAGAAAAACAAAAATTGGAGAAATGTGAAACTTCTTATGATGCCCCAATCTATAAGCTTTCTCTATTTACCTCTACCTTACTTCCTTACGACTTTCACTTATCAGCCGTATGCCTAACTAACCATTACCTAATAATATTCCCGACTAATCAGACCAGATGGTCATCGGCTAATCTCCTATTTATGATTTACATCGAAATCAATCGTTGTTTTTAGTTTTGCCAAATTGTGATAAGTTGCAGGTTGCAGGCGTGCTTCTTTATAAATTCAATTGTATTGTAATCAATGCAATGTTTTGTTAAATTAAACTCGCCCACTTTACAAAAGAATTCTGGTACAGTATTGAATATGATAATATTTTGGCATCTTTGATAATAGTATGTTTTATTACTTACATTTCTAACAACGACAAAATCTGTGGCACTATCAACTTTCACAACTATATATGCTATATTATGATAACCTCTAAACTCCCCTCTCAACCTTGGGCATGAAATAGTCAAACTCCACCAGGATTAGAGTTAGACTTTGCTTTGTTCTACCATACGTTCATACCTTACCTTGATAATTGATAACCTGATAACCTTCAGCCACGCCGGAGTGAAACTAGGAGAAAGCAAAGGTGACCCCAACGAAAAACGAAATCGAGTGTTGGAGGTACTTTTCATACTAGTCAGGATTTGGATAGTAGAGCAGATATGACTTTTCGATCTAGAAAATAAACCGGACCCACTGTTGATTATATGTAGGTCATATTTGAATCACAGTTATAATAGCAGGATCAGGATGACGGCTTCAGGCTTCAGGGTCAAAGATGTTTCTACTTAAAAGTTTTAAGCAAAATATTTATTCCTTAGATATTGAAGAAAATCCCATATCTTCATTTTAGGTAGGTGGATTTCAAAGTTTTATGTTAAGTTTATTGTATAGTTTGTAATTTTAAAAGGTACAACACATACGCATACATACGGGACTACCGGATACGTAGGAAAATTCTAGTGGATTATAATTGTTACATACTGATATTACTATTACTATTAAATATGTAATAGGTATGTTCGAAGTACCCAAGATAGTAAGTCTAACACACATATACCGCCCATCAATCAATATTTAAAGTTTCTAAATACCTATATACTAAACGCTATTACACTTATATGGTTGTTGAGTTTTCCATTTTTTTATCATAAAATACATTTTATAGGTATCAATGTAGCATGTTCATCTAATGAAATTGAACCATTTTCACTTTAATACGTATGGAACTGTCGTCAGGTGGTCTCCCATTTGTCATATATGTAAGAGGTACGTAATATATTGTGGTAAAATGTAGCCTTTTTACACAATACGTTTTTACGTTCTACATTTCGTATTAGTTGTGTGTTCTACTCTACTTCGAAAACAGTAATGTATATAAATTAGATATATTGTATTTATGCACAAAATAATTACTTACCATACTTTACTTTACTAAAATGTAAGTAAAGCTTACCTTATTTGCCTTGCCTTATCAGAATGATGAATTTTAGTCCGGAGTACCGGAGTACGGACTGCTTTCACCATGTTATTCAGGATGTTCTTACTTTAAATAATGTATGAATTAAAGTATAAATTAACCTACACCACATTTATGAATACTAAGTGAGATAACAGTGAAGTGATGAAAATGTATGAGGTTACAAAAATTGAAGGGCCTAACGTGACATTAACAAAAAATCAATGACTCTCTCCACCAAGTTATCCACATATGCAATGACAAATTCCACTGTTACCGGCATAAATGTACCATACCACAACACCATGGGAGTCAGTGCCAGAGTCCTTTTCAGGACTGCTTTGGACCTTATCGTCTTCGTCCTAATATATCGTACCTTTGCCATTTTTACCCTTGTTTCAAGCATTTCCGTAATCATCACCAAACAACCTTTAATTAGCCGAATAACAAATCCTGTTCCCAAAATTGTAAGGAAAACGGCGCCCGTTGCACCAATATAGAAAAAAAATTCCAATTTTTCATACAAGTTAACGATAACACAGATACCGAGCACGGTCCCCCAAAATGCCACGCTAACAATTACCAGACACATATCACTAACAATTGTCTCCAAACATTTGTAACAACTCGCTAGACGCAAATAATTTAGAATGAATTGTGGCGTGTCAGTCATGAATTTTGTGAGGAAAATAAAGATATCTTGAAAGTTTACCAGTTCCAAACATGCGATCAACACAAAGACGTTGAGACAACGGACGCATTCCAAAATACTTACCCCTACGACAAGAAAGCGAATTAGGTGAAGACTCAATAGAATTTTGATGTCCCAGTTTTCTGCAGGAGGGAGGATGTCATGGGCTATGAAGGTGACAACGTCAAATCCTTCAAATACCACAATTAAAACAATCAAGAATGGCGTTGATGACAGACAGAAGGAAAGGAGGCACATGCCATACCCAATCAAGTCATGACGATCGGCATGACCAATATAGTTTCCATCTTTGCCAATCGCTTCCGGCCTTATATCTGCCAAATTAAAATTATTATTAAAATTTTAATTGTTTTAGTTTGCTAATTGGCTTCATACTTACCTTTTGTCATTTGAAAACGAAGTTGAAAAACCCCATTGAATGCCATGTTAGCTTCCAAGCGTCGCCTGATCATGACCATTGATGCGAGTATGCAAGTCGTAAGTACTCCGCAGCCCCCCGAACTGAAGATGACAATGTGGGTGAAGCGCAGTGTTTTTCTGGGTGTTAATAGAAAATGAGTGCCAATAACATAAAAATTAGCCAAACCAACGAAAGTTGTGCAGAAGAGGCAGCAGATCCATAGACTCCATTTCAATTTTGAGTTGCTTATAGTGTACGTGGTGTAGTTGGAGTTCCATCCCATTGGCAATCTGGGGTAGTACCAGTAGAACACCTCGTGAATGAGAAATGATGCCTTTTGGAGTTCTGTAAGCATTTTGTTTATTTGAGAATTGAGCTGGGCGATTAGAGACTAAAAAGTAGATCTTCCGAACGATTCCAAGCAACTGAGCTTGTTCAGCTAGTTTGCAGACAATAGTATTTCGCTTGAGGTACCCAGAGAAGTCGAATTGCTATTAATTTACGAAACATATTTAAAACATATACTCATT
>JAANSM010005319.1:0-10236 GCA_036850725.1 Orchesella villosa | reverse complement strand
ATGTATATTTAAATCGAAAAAGTAAGTAGTAAACTTAATAACCATGTTCCTTAAGCTCGGAAGAAAAGATTTTAGATGGAAGGCTGGAATCACTACAAACACCATGAATTAGTCTTGCTGTTGCCAAGCTGCTACAAGCAATAGTGCAGCAGACTTCTAAAGCCATTAACTTAGGTAAAGTTTCTGCAATAAAATGCAAATAAATTTAAACTTGAGCATAAAACGAAATTCTTACAACCAGATTGATTTACTTAATTTATTTAATGTCGCCAAGTTTACCTTTCAAAAGTTCGATTTTCCTGCTGTCGTCAGGTGCATAGTCAATCACCCAGCTTGCGTCTGCGAAGTTCATTATTTCAGCCAACGGTTGTAGATACAAGTTCGGCTTTCTTCCTTGCATTGTCAAGTTGAGATAAAAAGCCCGTAGCTTAGGACTCCACTTACTGCCGCATACAACAAGCTGAGGAACCGACAGTCTTTGCGATTTATACCTATTCAGTTTCATTGTCTTAGTCAACCAATATACGGTATTGGCTTCGACTTCCAAGTAAGCGTCCACCTCGTCAAACACTAAAAATTTAAGTCTGTACAAAGCAAAATAATGTTTCTTAGGATGTTTCATAATAATCGTTTATAATGTTTCACATCCTTATAAATAACTGCATACCTATCAAATTTCAGAATCTCCGGAGATTTTTCTCCTACATGACGACTTATTAAATGAGGAACAGAGAGTATGTTGGTTACCAATATGTTCGCAGAATTCATTTGTTTGTTGTAGTTGTTCGTGTTGTCGACTCGTAGTATCTTGAGGGGGACTCCAACTCCATCCAGCACCCATTTCAAACTTGTTTCGAGCAAAGAAGCGGTGGTAACTGAAGAGCAAACTAGTAATACTTGCGGCCCCATTCTTATCTGGATTTTTTTGTTTAAATATGTCTCGCTTCATTTCATACAACCATCAATCAAGCCATATAAATTTTTAACAAAAAAAACTTTGGATAACCTGAGATTGCCTTGGAGAATAAAATTCATCGGGATCTGTAGGGCTTAACAATCGTAGGATGGGTAACATGTAGGTCAGTGGCCTATGTAGTTTGTTGTGATCCGGTTCCCGTGACACAATAATGGAATCTGACCCTCCGACAATGTTTGCTGCAACTGCTCTATTTATATAGCTCCCGATTATGTTCATGTCACATCGCTTTTTCAAATGCTGAAAAAATGAAAAATTACTCGTTATCCAAGAACCTAACAAGCACAATGCTATTGCGGATTACTATATTCCGCACATTTATTATATACCTATTATGTATTAGTTTTTATTTAAAAAGATATATGCAGTCATACGTCAAATAAATTAGGATTAAAGACAAGTTCCTCCAACGTCTGGTACGCAGGTTTCAAAATTCCCGTTGAGTTCACATACAACAATTCGTGGCGACCTCCCATGGTGAACGAGTCACTATTTTTAGTTTGAAAAGAAATACCTTACTATATCAGTAGATGTTTCCTCTGGTTAACGGTAGTTAATTAGTAGTTTGTTAAAATGTGAGGAACTTATGACGGTTTATAGTTTACTCTAAATTTTTCAGTAAATGTACTTAATAATATAAAAATTCACAGGAATACAATGGCGGAGAAGAAATTACTAAAAGAAAATGAAGTGTGAAGTGAGACTGAAATAGTAAGTAGGTCTCCAACGGCCAAACTAGAATGAATGTGAAGAATGGTCTGTGGCTGAGTTTCACTGAAGGAAGTACCAAAAAATGTTTTCTAAAGAAGCTTCATTTCATGCAAATGAATCGTAATCTCATCCTCATAGTCAAATTATAACTGGTAGAGCTTGGGTGCACGGTTCCTATGCTTCGCAATGTCATTCTTATGCATATGACATATTCATGAATTTCATTCGCTTATGTTCATACATGTCAATGCTTTTTATCCTCGAACTTTACTTAATATCGTTGGGCAAGTGATATGATGATCTGTCTGAATTTTTTAACTCAAATGGTAAGTGTGACTTAAGCTCTCTAGATAAGTCACAAGTGGATCAAATGGAAGTTGAGACCTTTAACAAAGAAAACCATTTTAGCGGTTTGACAGAAACTTCAGTTCAGAAAGGACCGATGGTCAATGGTGTGGGACACGATGAGGTCATCTACCCAACTTGTTTTAAGGGACTTATTATCCACCCATTATTGTGTGTTCTTCATTTGTACAAAAACTTTTCATGTAGATTTCTGATAGAAGTGATGCTCTTTCATAGCGATAGGATTTTCCAATGGTAACGAAGCTGATAATCTGCATTCAAAGCCTTCTGTGTATACAAGCAGCTAGTGTGTTGGATATCGTTGTCCGTTGTCTATCAAATGTTCTCATAAGTGAAAATTATGCATAACCTTACTATACATTATGCTACTCCGTGGAATTTAAAAAGACCTTCAATATTAGTTTTAAAATATAAAAAATTAAATCTATGAAACTGGATGTAATGTTTAATACGCCACATTACTTGCTAATTCTTTTCAATTCCCGAGAATGCTGAGTGTTCGCCTATGGGAATTAAAAACTTGAACATGCATGAATGCCTAAGTTCTAAATAGTACAGCACATTTCAACCCCGCAACCACAGTTTCTGGTTTTGTTACATTTACGCAATGTTTTTATTCTACAAATAATAACAGTTAATTAAAACTCAGAAATTCTTTGTGTACAGTTGGATTAAGGTATCCAGAAATAATAATGTATTAATGTACCTTGCATATAAGAATAAGTTTTATATAGAAATTACATCCAAAGATTAAAATATAAAAAACATTTTAAAAAGTTAAAAATATAATGATTATTGTTGCTACGGTAATTTCCTTGCTGGTTGGCAAGCTGCAGTTGTAAATTACGATGAGGTGCCTGCTACTGGTGGTACAAAAGACGTGTCAATTACCAAAAGCTCTTTCTTTTCTACGTCAGTGAGATTAGCAGCAGCATTGCAAGATAGATCGTCATCATGCCCACCTGCTGCAGAAGCTCCTTGTGCGTTAGCTAAAAAAATATAATTGAATCAACAAGAATTTCCAACTCAATCTGCATTACTACACTAATTTAATTAGAAACTTGCATCCATCATTAGCATTTTAAATCAGAAATAAGTCTTAGAAAAACAAACATATATCCTAATAGTTTAACAACAAAGTCAAATATAGTTAAAAATAGAACTGTCTTCTGTGGAGATTTGCTATGTGCTTGGCCATATCAGAAATCAGTCATAGTTCGGCCAGTCACGGAAAGTTGCTATATTATCTTCATCATAAGGAGTATACACATTAGTATTGTATTTAATCCAATAATATGTATTCAGTACCAGTATTTATAAGGTCAGGGCTCATCCATATAACCGGGATAAATGATAGAGATATCATCTTCATCTGGACTGTCCGGGTTTATCTTGATCCAAGAAGGACACTCCATATTCTTGTCGTATAGCAAACGAGTCCAGGTATTTGGAATCGTTAGCTTCTCAAATACTAATTTTAACTGCTGTCGGTTAAGGAAAGCAGTATATTCTGCCACCTTATTAAACAGCGTGAGGTGAAAGCCATAATTTTTAGGTTGTATTATTCTGCAACGAATTGTACGATCGTCCAACCCAATTTCTATCTTGTATTCTTTAATATCTGGCAGCTGGATAGTCAAAATTACATCAGTGACAGTCTGATGCCAATAGATTGTGGGATGAAGCCACACGCTTTCTTTAGCATTAGGCAAAGCACCGGTTGTAAATGAAGAAGTGGTGCGTGGTACTGGAGGTACAGGAGGCGAGTCAACTACAAAACGCTCTTGATTTTCTTCGAAAGTGACATTAGCAGCAGCATTGCATGATGGATCGTCATCATGCACTCCTGCTGCAGCAGCTCCTTGTGCGTTAGCTAAAAAGTATAATTGAATCAGCAAGAACTCCCAACTCAATCACACCGTAAACTAATTGCCTTGAATTTAGTCTGAAACTTACATCCATCATTACAATGTTCCCGTTCCACTTCTAGGGAAATGTTTGGGAACAACTTTGTTATAAGTTCGACTGTGAAGTCAAAGCTAGTACAATCGGCGAACTCAGACATCTCCATTTTGTCCATTTCTTGGTCACCAACAGTGACCTCCAGAAATTTTTTCATTGCAAAGATCTCCCTGAATTGGTTTGCTTTATAGCAGTTGTTATCCCTTTCATTGTCGGTACTTGGGCTTGAAACGTTGTCTGTAACTGAAGCAGATTCAACGGGTGCATTCTTCATAGCATTCTTGAGTGCCCCAACTAAGCTACTCACAGAGTAGACCTCATTGGCCACCCCCTTTTCTACCAGGTTCATTCCAATCTCTTTATCTTCAATAATGACAACTGCTGAGTAGTAGTTGCATGTTGTCGCCGTTGTCGGCATTCCATCCCATAGACGATCCACCTTTCTGGTCACCTTCAGATAAAATAAAAGTAGCTCTGTTAGTCTGCTAGCAGTCTAGCAAGCTGGAGTCTTAAAAGGTCAAAATGAATTCGGATTTACATAAACGAGTACTTACAGCCAAGTCAATGCCATCTGGAATCATCAAATCAAAGATTTCCATGATTTCATGGACTTTCCATGTCGCTGTCTTATCCTTCGGCTGAATATGAGATAGTGAGAAGGCTATTGCTTGAAAGGGAAGCTCAGTTACGAATTTCGTTGGGATTGGAAAAATTTCTTCCTTTTTACACAAAAGCAGCGGAATTCCGGTATCGACAATGAAGACACTATAACTTGTTTCATCTATGAAATTCCACACACATGTTATCATGGCTCGAACCCACCTGCAATAAAAGCAGACATATTCAGTAGTAAGCTGTTAATGAAATACCAAAACCATGAGTTTCATTAATTGTAATATTCATTAAATTATTAAGTTAGCTAAACTATGTTGACTATGGAAATTAAATAAATTTTTTATATACTTTCTTTTGGTTTCAGGTTCTTTTGCAGCAACAATAGAGCCGACCTCAAGTTGATTCCAATATTCTAGATAATCGTTCCTGCTCTGATGTTCAACCCAAGAACTTAAATCATTGTTCAAAGACGCAAGCTCCTTAAGGGATTTTGAATTAACTCCAAGGAACTCCCATGGGTTATAGCATCGGAACGTTTTAATCGTCACTGGATGCAGCTCGCTTTCGGTACTCTCTTCAATTTTCGCCCATTTAATTAAATCAGGTTGAAGAATGGAGTTGAAAATCTCGACTTTAGCTGTAAAACAGTTAGAAGTATGTTATAATTGGAGTAAAGCCAGTTTATGTTCAGCAACCACATTATTTCCTTATATTTAAATCTTCCCAATAATAACTTATTCATCTCAAATGTCTATGAAAATTCACAAAACAGCTTAGAGTTGCACTCAATTTAATTACCTCGATATTGAGTTTCTAATCTCCCACCTCCGTACTTTTTCAAAAAAGCCCGAACATGAGATTCGAACCGAGAAATATCCACGGACCTGCTCATCATTGGGTTTAAAAGTTTCCCTTTGCAAGCATTCGGTATTCACACCAGAATAAACCAGCAGAGAGAGAGCCAGAGAAATAACTCCTTTCTTTTATTTATTCAGTACTTTTTTAAAGCCGTAAAGTAAGTACTGATGAAGACTGCATGCAATTTACTAACAGTGTTTCAAATACTTGTTAATTGTAATTAATAATTACACAGTTTACTGCTAAAGTAGCAATGAAAAATGGAAATTTTCGGTCTGTAAAGGAAGTAAAGAGGTAAGGAAATATCCAAGATTCCAGTAAGAAGAAGTGGGAATATCAGTTGTGACTTGTGAAAGAGATTTGGACTTTGGACTGGAAGATGCAGCAGCTCGAATATTTCATAGGATCGTAATTTCATGACATGAAAATCTAGCGCTATAAGATAACCGTATTTACTAAGCATCCGGCTCTTCGAGTTCACGT
Source organism: Orchesella villosa (assembly GCA_036850725.1). Classification (NCBI taxonomy): domain Eukaryota; kingdom Metazoa; phylum Arthropoda; class Collembola; order Entomobryomorpha; family Orchesellidae; genus Orchesella; species Orchesella villosa. Next base: position 4,265 of record JAANSM010005319.1, on the reverse strand, counting down.
TCCCCATGATTTAGTCAAAACAAGTAGGAACTATGAACGTTACCCTGGACAAAGGCATCACGGAAAGAGAATAACATATTTTGTGAGTCGAATTCTGGTTGTTGTGGGAGCATACACTTTGCTTACATGTGCTTTCTAGAAAACACCATACCAGTCCGTTCACTACATAGCGAAATACATAGCATAGCACCACGACACATATTGTGTGTACCTCTATAGTATAGTGCCGAGCGCATGTTAGTCGATCTCCTACTTTTATTTTGATCAGGTTGTTGGAAAAAGTTCTTATATGAACTTTGACAGTTTTTGCAAAGTGTCAGTTGTGCAGCTAGCTAATTTTTAAACATTACCAACAACCAAGGTAACTACTGAATTTCTTGTGATAAGTATTTTCAATATTGTTAATTGTTGGGTGCTAGGAGAAAATACAAACAGCTGATAAGTCAGTTCAGTAGTCAGTGACAGTTGGCAGTGGAAGTGGTGACTTGTAGCGTGTGGTGGTAAATAGGAAGAGGAATTATTGAATTTCGAAAAGAGTTTACCATTTACTGATCACTGATAGGCTAGTGACTTACTAACTGAGTAAAAATGTCAAGCAGCAAGGAGGATCCCAAGAAAACCAACCCGGAAGAGTTTTTCAAGCCGTTGGATGCTGATAGTAATGAAGTCACAGAAATTTCAAGCATGTGTACCAGCTGCTTTGAAGAGGTATGAAGCATTAAATTAAGTTAAGGCTGTAACCTTAAGCTAAAGTTGTTCTTGGCTAACTACAGACAGAGCAGTTGTATTTTGTATTTAGAAACGTAAGGTAAAGCATAATTAAATTGTAAATTGGATTGTTGATTCTTGCAGGGACTAACAAAACTGATGTTAACAAAAATCCCGTTCTTCCGAGATGTCATTGTCTCCTCATTTGAATGTTCCCATTGTGGCTACAAGAATTGTGAGCTGAGTTCCGCAATGGAGATTTCTGCTGTTGGTGTCGAGTACCAGCTTCAAGTGATGGATAAAATTGATCTGAACCGGATGGTTGTCAAATCGGATTTTGCTTGTGTCAAGATTCCTGAGTTGGATTTGGAAACTCCTTCGGGAACTCAGAAGGGTGAGGTGACCACCGTCGAAGGGATTCTTACTCGGGTGGTCACGGGTCTCCGTCAAGATCAGGAGAGGAGGAAAGAAGAACATCCCGAGATTTATGAGCAGATTGAAACGTATCTGAAACGGGTTGAGGATTCTTTGGCTTTAAACAGTCGCTTCACTCTTGTAAGTAGTATTTTTGTTACAAATTAAATCAATAGGATTAGCGAAAACTGTTCCCAATAAATTGTTTTTATAGTTGCTAATTTATTCTTTCATATTTTTTAGACAATACGGGACATAAGTGGTAACAGCTTCATTGCCGGTCGTCCTGGTATCTTATCCATTGCAGATGATTCTAGTATAACCTCTCACAAGTTTGAGCGAAGTAAATCTGAGAATGAGCAGTTAGGCCTCTTAGATCTACCTCCAGTGACGGAAGAGGAGGAGGAGAAGGGTAATTTTAAAGATGAGGTTCTTCAAATGCCTACCAACTGTCCTGAGTGCAGTTGAGCCTTGCTTCACGAAAATGAAAGTTACTGACATCCCATTCTTCAAAGAGGTTATCATCATGGCAACTGATTGTGACAAGTGTGGCTGTAGATCGAATGAGGTGAAGAGCGGTGGGGGAATTGAGCCAAAGGGTAAAAGAATGAAATTAAGAGTCAAATCGAAAGAAGATTTCAGTCGGGATGTGCTTAAGGTACGTATTCAGGAGTAAAGCAGCCTTGTATAATTTATTTATTTATTCAATAACTTGAGCAGTGAGTAAAAAAATTGTCTTATATATTTGTGTCTTCAGTCGGAGACTTCCAGCATAGAAATTCCAGAGCTTGACTTGGTAGCCGGAAGTCACGTGTTTGCTGGCAAGTTCACAACTGTGGAAGGTAAGTGTTTGTTACCAAGATGCAAAACTGGAAACGTTAGATTAATATATAGTCGCAACAAAAAAAACAGAAAAAATAACATTTTTAAACATTTTTTAGGGTTGTTGTCGGACATCAAGAAAAATCTATTTGAGGACAATCCTATTATCAGTGGAGACAGTGTTGACCCAGAGTTCAAAAACAAGGTGCAGAAGTTTTGTGCTGAGTTGGATCGCCTTCTTACAGGAGAACATGAGTTTACCTTGATACTAGATGACCCAGCAGGAAACTGTTATATCCAGGTGCAGCATTTTATTTTAAATCTTGCAAATCTTTTAGTTTACTCGGCTTTTTTGTGAGTTTTTATAAATAATTATTTGTTTTATAGAACGTGTGGGCCCCAGAGGAGGATCCCGAGTTGGATACAGAGGAGTATGAGAGAACATTTGAGCAAAACGAAGAAATGGGACTGAACGACATGAATGTGGGTCCTCAAGAAGAGTCGTGATGGGATTTGCTGAGCATGGTTCTATTACAATAATTACTAAAATGTACTTATATTTTCTGTTTCATTTTTGTATAATGGTGTATATCCCTCTGGCTGTGCATTATATGTATTAAAATTATTAATTTAAAAAATGAATGTAATTGCTTTAGATTTATTTCATACAAGGACAGAATTTTGATAGTGATTTTTTTTATTTCGTCGTCACTTCCAATTGGCTTCAATTATTTATCGAGTCAAGTGTTACATACAAATATTAATTGGTTTAATAATGATCACAAGAATTTGGCATAATGTCAGATTGCGTATGCATTTAAAATTAGTATTTATTTCGTCGTCAATTGGCTTCAATTATTTATCGAGTCAAGTGTTACATACAAATATTAATTGGTTTAATAATGATCACAAGAATTTGGCATAATGTCAGATTGCGTATGCATTTAAAATTATTATTTATAGCAAGATAATTACAACTTTTTCGTTTCATTTAGCTAGCCACGTCCTCGTTTCAAGCATTAAGCTTCCTTTTTCCCTCCACATTTGCTCGAAATTGTTCGCACAAATCAATTATTCTAGGCTTAATTGTGTATTGGTCTGGAATCCGGGTTTTTATACCTTTCGGATGAACGTAGTAGCTAAAAAAGGAAGAGACAATATTTTTAACTAGCTTTAAAGTGTGAAAGATTAAATGCAGCATACTAATTGTCGAAAAACGTTACCGAAACTCTTCCGCAAAGTTAGCCCGAATGAATTCCAATACTATTGGATCTTGCTTGGACAAACTAGTTAAGATCCAAAGCTGGCGATAGAGTAGCATTGCTTCAGGTGCTGACATGGTGTCACGACTTGACCACAAAAGGTTTATGATTTGAGTGACACTCAACCGTATAAAACGTTCCTTTATTATAAAACAAGAAATTATTAACACCAGCTTCAACTATCTTAACAACTTCACACAAGTTGACCTTTACATTAAATAAAGCTGAAATGATTTAACTTACCAGGTCAATATTTTTAATTCCTTTGGCAACTACCTTTCTCTCCACCTCAGACGGTAGGAAATGTAAAACAGCCAAAAGCTCAAATAGTAAAGCAACTGAAGCATTGTGAGCAGTACATAACAGTTTAATTATCTAAAAAATACAAAGTAAAACTATCATGTAATATTTCTTGATGGCCAAGATTTGACGAAAAAAAACTACTGATCATATTTTACCCAACCTTATGTTCATCTTCATCACGATGATTAAGCCACCTAGCACTCACAAACTTTCTTGGGTCCGTGATATGACAGAAACATCTGCTAACTTCTGGGATTTCACACGTTTTTGGCAAGTATGGACACAACATCACAGAGGACAAGAGTTTTCGTGTGATGTCAAAAATAGTGAGCTTGGAATCCCACGACGAGTTAATTTGCCAGATATTTCCTTCTTCTTCAAATTCATTGTCCCCAGTCCCATAGCCCGATCTCCTTTTAAACCAAGTTACTCCACAAACCTCATACAATGAGCGAAAAATGTCCATTACAACCGCATACACAGCAACCCTATCCATAAAAGCTTGCTTGATTTCAAGCGGATCACCAATTAGATTACTTTTCATTGGCTCTACAGACATCGTCATGGCCCTTACAAGGCCTGATATAATCACAGAATTCTGAAGAAATTGACAAACACAATTGATATTTTCATTATAGAAAAATTCTATCAAAAGTAAAAATATTTAACTCTCATATATCTACGTCATACGTACTTTCCAACACAGGTACTTTAAGTGCTCATATCTCATCAAACATTTGTGTAAAAATCCCACTC
>JAANSM010005318.1:0-10236 GCA_036850725.1 Orchesella villosa | reverse complement strand
TGATGCTATTTTAATGTTGGTGATCCATGACTTTTTGTTGTTTACATATTTGTTGACAATGCAAACCACAATCTTGCCACTGTTGTTCACGATGCCCTAATAGAAAAACATTGAGGTTTTTGAGATTTTCCCAGGAAACTGCCTAACTTTGGGCAGGCTGGGTCAATCCCAATATTTCTTGTGAATTAGTCATAATTTCGGCCTAATTTCCTACCCAGCGGACCCAGGAAAAAAATTTTATATCCCAAATAATCCTGAATACGGCTGTTAATATTTAGGGAAAAGAACATCAAGATTCCCACCCCATCGGCTTGTCAATGTACAGTTGGTTGAGACGATTCTCATATGTTTCTGATCCGATCAAAACATCCATATCCATCCACAAGAAGTGACACCTCATCATCATCTGCAACTTTAGTTGCGTTTTCATTAGTAAGGATGGAGAAATTTAAATAATCTCGTATTGTAATTCTTCAGCTGTTATCCCATATTTTTGTACTTTACATAAATACAAGAGATTCAAGCATGGGAAATTATTAAACAATTGTGAGAGTGATTATAATTATTAGTCAGTTGCGAAAACTTTGGCCGTAAAACAGTAAAATGTAAACTACAGTGCATTCCAATTATTAAATTCACCGACAACCGAAGCATATGCACCAAAGTCAGACATTTTTTATTAATGTTGGTACAGTTTGTTTAGTTGGATTGGTAGTGTCAGTGTGAATTTATGATTTTAATCAGTCAAGTGACAAGTAGAAAATCCACATTCAACGTCGTAAGCCGCTCGGCGCTCACACATCACACTTCAATGGAAATATGAGAGATTGTGTGACTTTATTTATGATGTCAGCTGATTAAAAGTTAAAAATTATCTGGGCTAATACATTAGTCTTCCATCGAAAGCTGCTTCGGTTTTTAAGTTGTAGTGGTAGTTTAAAGTCCAAAAATTGAAAATAAAAAATAAAAATACGAACCACGAACATTTATATGACAATAAAGTACAAGTAAATTGACTGCCAATATCGGATCAGAATAAATAAAACTAAAATGCTGAATACGTACAACGTAAGACTAAAGTTATTGATTTAAAAAATTAAAAGATACTAGTAGCATATTTCTATTTCAGTCCAGCCAGCAGTTGGTTATGAATGTTTTTTATTTTCCATTTTTTCATAGATCAAATACAGATGTATCATCGTCAGTAGTGAAATCCGGCAGCTGAGGCACTCATCAAATTAATTATTATGGATAATAATGAGTCAGTTAAGGAGCGAGGAGATATCCGGCCCTGAACAACGCTCAAATCAGACTACAACCGATGCCAGTATTGAGAGATCAAATAAATTACCTAGCCAAGTAGCAGTTGAAGATACTCAAGAAGTTTTGTGTTCCTCCTCCTCATCCCCAACAAACAGCACATCCTCATCTGAAGCTGTAGGTTGTTCTGGCGGTGGTAGTAACGCGTACGATACTGACGAAGTCTCAAGCTCATCCTCATCCTTTTCTCAGTACAACATATCCAGCTCTGGAGATTCGAGTGAAGTTACTAGCCAAGATAATAGCTCCTCGTGGAAATCAGTAACTGTAGGTAGTGAAGAACTTCGAACTGATAGAAGCACCAGCACTGTTTCGTCAGGCAGTGAGCTGGAAATTAGCGATCCCGTGTTGGATGCTGACACGCATGCTGGAGATAAACGCTCGTCCGAACAGGACCAAAACTCCACAGACGGGTTCGAAACTGATGAAACCGATGGTGAATCAAGTTTAACAGTTGGAACGACTCCCAAAGTTCCAACTCCCAAGGACCTTTCAACAGCTAGTTCAAAGGAGAGAAAGTCAAAGGGTCTGGTCATTCATTCACAGGCCTACTACAACAGACTTCAAGGCAGCAGACGCAATAATTCGAACACAAATCACGAGCAACGACGGGAGATTTTTGCTGGAAGAGAACGAAATTTGAGGCGTTTAGCTTCAGAAAATCAGAGTCCAGGGCTTTTGCGGCGCTTGGACAATTTCCTTTACAGAATGTCTGTCAAAGTAGCGAGATACCACAAGGAACTTTGCATAATCTTCCTTGTTTGTGCTAGTGGATTGGCTTCTCTAAGATCATCGTAAGCGACACTTACTTCCTTAATTGCTGAAATTGCTGACTATTTACTTTAGCTTGATAGTGATCTTCAAAGGGTTGTATTAACATTTTTATTTGTCCTTTTACAGGCCTCCTAAAATTCGTGCTGTCTCCACTCCAAGTCCTTTTTTTGACGACAAAGATGCTTCGTATTTTATAAATGATAATTACATGGGAGAATATGTAGACTTAGCAAATAAGCAAATTCCTTATCATCCGTCGTTTTTATTTTACTATGCACCTTGGGATTCCGAGTCCGTCGCTTCAAGACCTGTGTTTCTAAATGTTGCAAAACACTTCTTTTTTGCGTATCACGGTCGGGTGAAGTTTTATGCAATTAACTGCTGGTGGCCGGGAGGACAGTGTAGAAAAAATTACAAGAATTTATCACATTATCCAATTTTTGTGGCTCACATAGGAAAATCTGCAGTAAGTCATATGACGAGTTATTCGGTTATTCATTGCTGTACGAGTCTAACTTTGAAAATCCTTTATCTGTTAACTGATAACTGTAAACGTATTTTTTCTTGTTTCTGTTATCCAGGGCATAATTTATAATGGACCTATTAGAGAAGAACCGATAATAAAATTTATCAATTCCTTATTAAAACCAGTTACTCGAATTGATACGGAGGAAGAGCTTTGGCACTTTAGAGCACAACACGACGTGAGTTTAATTCATTCAAACCTACTTTATGAAGAATTTATGTATGAACTTTAAATATTTTGAAACTCAGAATAACTAAACTATTAATAACTTTTTTCTTATCCTACAGGTAATTATGTTAGGTTATTTCAATTTCACAATGGCAGAATCATCTGATGCGTATGAAACATATCTACAGATGGCATTACGTAAGACTGAAGTATGTTTCCGGACATATTCAGAAGTTGGAATTCACTGACTGAATATGGCTGTTTTATTTTTATTTTAGGAACCTTTGAAGCTGATCCATTTAATCAAGTAGGATTTGGACTGTTTCTTCGACCAGACCTTGCAGAGAAGTTCTTTCTGACATCGTCCAATGCCATTTCGTTGGTTCTGTTTAATGAGATTCATACAGCAAAGTGGCATGGTGGATACCACACGCAGGGCTTGAAAGGACCTGTCAGCCAAGTTGCTGATTGGATTGTTGAAAGAACGAAGACTGTTCCTCTTACTTGGGTTTACGCTTTAAGGAATGGATTTGCAAACCGTCCAGTGGCTTTAGGTCCACAAGATTTTGCTCAGCAACTATCAAAGGGTCCGGTATTCTTACTTGTAACCCGAAGATACTTTCCATCTGGACATTCCCCTTTCTATATGCAAATGAAGGAAATAGCTCTAGATTACTTTAATTGCAACAGGAGTGGAAATGTAACGAAACTTAGAAGAACGTCTCATAAGGTCAATTCAGGTATGAACCAAAGATCGTACTGAGAACGAGTCAATTTTATTTTCAACTCTTAATTTTTGACGTCTGTATCCCAATTATTACTATTTATGTATAGAATGGGCTTCTATTTGGAGCTCCGTTGTACAAATTTGTCAGAGCAAAGGAAGTTTTGAGTGTCAGCGTCTAATGCCGAATATAAAGCACTGGGAAAAGAAACGAATTCTTTTTAAACGAGAACCTCTTTCTCGCTATGAAAACGTATCTGTCGCGCTTAACTTTACTGGACTAAGCTGTATTTCTGATAGGCAGCTCAAATTTCTAGCAATTGATCCAGTTGACGTGCCTTACTTCATCAAACTTGGCCTTACTGGGCTGAGAAGCGTGGTTAGAAACATGGATGATCTTGATGTAGACCCTATGGCATTCATAATAGATTCGCAGGTTTGTAATCAAATCAAGATGAAAGAGGTAGTGAAAGCTTCGCTTTGTAGTTCAGGAATAATAATGTTTAATTCTTACTGTTATTTGTAGAATGACCTGATTTTACCTTTGCCTTCACTAAATATTACGGAGATTGCTATTGCCATTCAGAACTACACAACTAGCGTAGAAAATGGTGACACTGACTCGTTACCATCTCGTTACTATTGGAGTAGAAGCGAAGACATTCACAAAAACAATGACGTGCAATTACAAACTAAACCGCAAGGCACACTGAAAACTTGGACAACCGTTGATTTACTAAATCATGTTGATGGAAAGTCGGAAGGCGGGGATTCCATTCTTCTACTCTACACTGCGTCATTTTGTGGTTTTTGTGCCATAGCTGTCACACATTTTGTGGCACTTTCAAGATTTTTAGCAGATAATTACGGAAATGGTGATTTAAAAGTGACTCTAGCTCGAATTGATATGTTCAAAAATTCCTTACCTACGGAATTAAATCCGGAAGAACTTCCTACAGTCGTGTTTTTACCCAGTTGGAAGTAAGATAAGATAATATGCGCATATATAACTTTTAGATTATACTTATACAGTATCTCTTATGTTAGATTTCATTGCTTTCTTTGTTACAGTCGGTCTGACGTCAGAATGTATCCTGATAATCAGGAAATCACCCCATTAGGATTACTAAGATTTGTATTGAGCGAGCTTGACCCAGAATCCCGAGTAAAGGCTAGCCTAATGACTCCTTCGTGTGGACTAGGAATTGGAAGTTGTACTACGTCAACATCTACAAAGGCAGAAAGTGATTGTGAATTGTCAACCACATCAGCCTCGATTTGGAATAAATCAAATGCTACAGACGGCGAGCGTTTGTCATGCATAAAGTCTGGTCGTTCATCTGTATCAAGTCAGATTGAGTTACTGCTTCAAAGACTTCAAAATGGAGAAGAAGCTTCGTTTAACGGTGGTGATTATCCCTTAAATCGAATGGTATGGCATTAATGTGATTTATTGTCTTATGCAAAGTTAATCTGTATTTATGTACTATATACTAATGGTCAGTTGTTGGTATTGATTTTAGACAACTCAGAACTGGAACGGTCAAGTTCTTGATCGGCTTCGGACGATGGCGGTGACTTTAGAAGTTTCGTAGGCTTCAGATACCAATACAGCACAACTTTGAAAAATTGTATTTGTGTGGAGACTCTGCACGCATTAAGAAGGAACCGAAGTTCATAATTAACTAATCATTTGATGTTTTAGTGATAAAGTCAGGGAATATGCCACCTTGTAAACTTTATACATACGTACTACCACTACGTATTCTGGCAATTCTAAAATTGTCAGGAGTGCATCGTACTAATTGCAAGGAAATGAGTTAATTTAATTTTATATAACTAGAATTTATATAAATGCATGCCTTTTTGCATGTAGAAGATATACATTATACTGGTGCTACATCCCATTCTCATAGTCTCTTGGCAGAAGTTCACATTATTATTAAATGAGTCGATCAATTTCAATGTTTGTCAGGTGTATATTTTTGGTATCGCACTAATTATTAGCAATGCTCTTGAAGACATTGAAGTAGAGAGAGTTACAACGTCTCTTAGTGTGTGGCAAATGGATTTATAAATTATTCAGCCTGTAACAAGTAAGAAGTTAGTTTATTAAGCTGCTAATGCCTTTACGCCAGTCTCATTTCGTGCACGTTATTATTATTTATTTAGCATTTGCAAAACCGAGATTATATCCTATAATAACTAGATTTTTCATAATGTACATAGATTTTGTTGAGGAGTCTGTGATCATCAAGATTCTAAAGTATGCTTAAAAAGAAATTGTACATTTAATGAATATAAAGTTTATTACATTTTGTTAGCAAAGAGTTAAAAGTTTTGAAAACGAAATGGATTCCTCGTTTGATTTGTATTTTAGTGTTAGTACCGAACTCAGATTAAGTACGCATAAATAGGAACTAGGAATTATAAATAAAATGCCTGTGATACATAAATACATATTTGTTTGAAGTTCATTCAGTACTATCTGATTACAACTAATGTAAGTGGACATTTATTTTCCTTGAATGTGGTCTTTACAACTCTAGAACATAGAGACGTGTTCATTTATCTGTGAAGTATTTGCTCCTAAAAATCTAAAAGATTGAAGATTAGTCATATTTGTGTCTTATGTATCATATCACTATCGGTTTCTTGTTTGGTGATACTGTTATTAATTTCTTTTTTATAATTGGACAAATCTAATGTGTTGATCTGTAGCTAGCTGGACAGTGTTTAAATGCATGTTAAGTTTGATTAGATTCTTTTCTCTATTACTGTAAATATATACCAAATGATCCAATACTGACTTATTATAAGATGGCACTTAATTTATAGCAATATTAAGAGCATGAACAGCAGCAGCATTTTTGATCTCCGATTTTCAGAATTTAGAAACTAATAGATGGGAGTTAACCAATTATCATCATTATTGTGCACTGTGCTCTAACTGTAATTACACAAGTGCTTCCTTGTCAATAGTTTGAATTACCAGCAATTTGTACCTCCTCCTTCTCTACTTCAAAGACTACTCATTTCAGTTTAATGATGCAGTACATGCATTTTTTGGCATATTATTGGCATTCTGATACTCATGTAGTCCAGGCACGCCAAAAGGCATGGAACATGGAACATCGTGTCAGAGCGACCCACGCTTTTATACGAATGCGAGTGATTTTACAGATCACCAGATCAGGATCCCGAAAGACTTCTTGGGACAGCAGTAGGTAGTGCAGTGCAGTGTAGTAAAGGTAAGCTACAACTCATACAAAATTTTCTTTCATAGGGGTTTAAATTAATTTGTGATAGATGTTTATATTTATGTAATATAGAAGACTATAAGAAATGAATTTTATACATAAAGACGCTACGATGAAGAGCACTAATACAGCGCAACCAAGAAAATCCATACAGCCAGCCTATGAAATGCGCAATGAGAGCAATCTACTATGGCGTTTATTACGTGAATATACCTTCCTTTCTTCTTCACGATCCACGATCATATATATTAGTAAGCAGGCTGTCACCCACTAAGACCTACGCCTACGACTATACCTAATACACAATACAACAAAATCAGTACATTCATATAAGATAAGGACATACATAAAAAGGGTATTTATTTTGTGTGGANCAGTACATTCATATAAGATAAGGACATACATAAAAAGGGTATTTATTTTGTGTGGAGGATCGGACCAATGTTGAAATACGAGTATGATGATGATGATGATGATCTATGAACATATAGAAGAGCTTTTTTGCATCGCTTGTTTCTTCGGTCGGATATTTTTACTGCATGCATATACACTTATATATATTCCTTTAGTTCATGTTCACTTACAACTTAAAATATCAAATCGAACATGATGATTGTTGTATGTTATATGCATTGGGGGGATATGGATATCCATAGTTGATTTGATAGTATATAGTGCCTAAATATCCCCGACGCTGTTGAAATGTTGGATTGTTGTGTGGATGGAGGTCTAAAACTTGTGGCAAGCAGAGAAGATTGAAGATCACTTTCAACTTTAAAAGGAGGACGCAAGACCAGGGCCAGGGAATATTTTTGCTGAAAGTAATACGAATATTTGATTGCCTAAAAAAGAGTGTGTGTTGTTTATTAATTGCGAGCATGTTTATTCATTTATTACGGTGATGATAGTACGTCCGTCCGTGGAAAACCACGCGTTGTAAACTTTAATTTTTTGTTTAACCACATCAACTTAAGATTTTATTTAATCTTATATCTTCAATATTAAAAATGATGGACAGAGTGGAGTGATTTTTTTTTGCATCACCAATCACGGGGTCAGGGGTCGGTTTGGTCGGACAACAGAAGGCCGGAATCAAAAGAGTAAGTTTGAAGTTTATCAAGTGTTAATTGCCAATTACATTACCTTTGATGTTGTTTTTTGTTGTTTGTTCATTGTTTGGCCATTCAACATAATACGTGTACAATGTAAATACGATGATAAGTCATAGGTTGTATGTAAGTATGGAATTGCATTCTTAATTGAGAAGTAATTTGATCAAATTTTGAGTTGATTGTCAGTTGTTTGAATTCTTGGTTGTTGTTAATTTGTAATTTCTTACTCATTCTCAGCTTCAGTATAGTGACACGTACAACGTATGACTTATACATATGCCATGTCGTTCGCCGCTTCATTAATCCATAATCATTGTGCTTTATTCATTTACTGTAGAAGGAGCAGATAAAGCAGATGTGCATAGTGCCAATTGATTTGAGAGGACGCCTTCAGTAACTTAAGGAACTGGTGGGATCTTAGTCAACGGTTAGCAAGTTGACGTGTCCAGCCAACATAAGGTGTAAGGGAGAGCTGAGAGCAGTTCCAGTGAAAACGAGAAGGGAGTATTATCTTACATTTTCAATGTGGAAATGTCCTGACGCTGTGATCAACTTGAACAATTTGATACATTTTAAGGTAATTCATCATTAAATGTACAAATCTATTTCTATCATCTATTACCTACAATACAATTACGACTTTTTATTATGTTAACTTAATGTTTACAGTTACGTACTCGTACTCCACTTAAAGTTATTGTAGCTATATTTCGATTCACCTTCTATTACATTGCTACTAGGATTATATAACGTAACTTAAGCCTGATGTAAATCAAATAATTTATCATAGAGATTTTGCGTGGTGAAAGTTGAAAGTGATAGTCTTATCAATTTATCATACGTACTGAATAGGATAGGGCATAGAACGGAAGTATTTTCGTTTCTGGAAGGTAGATAGTAAATGGCCATTCAATCATTGTTGATTTTAGTAAATTGAATGGTGATGGTGAGTGTACTGGACTGGAAATACTATCATAGAAATACTGGTACTGAAATGCGAAATTGTGAAGTGATACCTGGGTGTGGTGTTGGGTTTGGGTGGCGGATGTAGGGTAATGTAAGAGTGAAGAAAGGCAGTGTCATAGGATAAATGAGAAATAGTGAACTTCAACACCATTAATTTCTAAATGTACCATGTTTGTTTTAAAAGTGACCTTAGATAAGCGGTTAGGAAGTATACCCTTATTATATATCTAAAATCAACGGTCTGAGAGGTCAGTTTGATAAAATATTTGATAAAGTATAGCCTTGTGGGGACAACATCTTACACGAACTTTATTGGATAATTCTTTTTCGGTTTGTTTAATTTTATAAATTTAACTTCTTAGTCCCAACATTTTAAGCAAGAGTATCAAGAATTTTGACTTTAATCGATTGATTTTTATGATATTTTCATTCAGGTTACGTATTTCTATTTTGAATAATATTTTGAAAGAAAAATCGCTTGTATTTGGATCAGATAATTAAGTGTGCACGCAGTGGTTATCTTCGAGTTGAGAGCATATTTTTTTATTTAACCAATAGTTGAATTAAAGTATAGCCTTGTGGGGACAACATCTTACACGAACTTTATTGGATAATTCTTTTTCGGTTTGTTTAATTTTATAAATTTAACTTCTTAGCCCCAACATTTTAAGCAAGAATATCAAGAATTTGTGCTTGAGTCGATTGATTTTTATGATATTTTCATTCAGGTTACGTTTTTCTATTTTCAATAATATTTTGAAAGAAAAATCGCTTGTATTTGGATCAGATAATTAAGTGTGCACGCAGTGGTTATCTTCGAGTTGAGAGCATATTTGTTATTTAACCAATAGTTGAAACTAATTACTAATTAGCATTGAACCAAGTGGAAATGATAATATCGGAACATCAATTCATCTGTCGTTTTGATTTGAATATTTAAGGGCCAATTTGTAACAACTGAGAAGCCCATTTATAAAGACTAGGGAAAACGGTAATGCTACTAAATATGATTCTACTACTCTGTACCACACAAGAGCATTTTCCCCCTACGCCCTCCAGCATACGTGCATAAGTGTTGGCGAGTTCCTTATCGTTCCGTGAGCTGGCAGATTCCCTCATGTATGGTATGTTGATGTACAGTACAGAATGTTATACTCTTACACAATTCTAGCTACTTACAAACCTAACCTACGGAAAGGTGCATTCAACATGAATGCTCACCGAATGCTGATGCGGGGGGCATAAAGAACAGGGGTAGTCAGTATGGTGCTGGTGATACTGTTGGAGACGGTTTCAAGTGACTGGTTTCAAGTTGGATGACTTGTTATGTACGTAACATAAACCTACAACCTATGGAGGAGTTGTAGTGATATCGATCGTAAATGA
>JAANSM010005317.1:0-10237 GCA_036850725.1 Orchesella villosa | reverse complement strand
CACCATGAAAACGATCGTTTGCCACCATGAAAACGCGTTTTAGCCACCATAAAAAAGGCGTTTTAGCCACTTCGAAAATGCGTTTTGCCAGGATGATTTAGCCACTCCGATATGGAATCTATAGATATACGTGTAAAACATACACCTGACTTACTTTCCTTAAGGAAACTATAAGCGTTTCTTACATACTTAAAAGCACATTGAAATGTAACTCGATACAAGTATCGAATTTTAACACAATGTTTACGGAAAGGGGAAATCCCAACAAAATTAATAGCAGAACAGAAAAATGTTTACTTTCCAAAAAAATGTATCACATTCACATCACCTCATAGCAAGTTTCCAGTCAAGTGAAAATTTCAAAGTTTGTCTTTTAAAATAGCTGGTTTAAATTTCAATATTTACATCACCATCATCTTGTAGGGGTATCACTTTCAAGTCAAAACCATATTTGTCTAAGGTTCTATTCACACTACACTAGTGTCCGCATACGTTTAGTAAAGTTGTGGAAACCAATATAAAAAAGGTTTTTGGTCCCTTCATTTCATCAGAATAAAAAAGGTTCCCCTTCCTTCGGGTATGGACATATTTACCACGACAGCACTAAGGTTTTCTGTCCTGGTGGTGTTGTATGTGATTAATTAGGTGACAAAAAGCCAGACTATGTTACATACTTCCTTTTCCACTTTGCGCCTCGTAAACTTCATCCTTCAACCAAAAACAGAGGCATTCATTCATAACGACGCTGTGTAAAAATCAGTTTTCTTCTTCAGATGCTAACTTTGTGTATGAAGTATGAAGCATGGGATATTTATTCGTCATCATCTTGTCGGTATAAGTAAGCGTACCTTACGTACTACTACATAAAAATTAAAATGATATCCCCTTCTCACTTGCCTACACAGAGATCTGAACTGGTGTGACATGTGCTCTATATATATACTTTTCCTATTAAATTTCACTTGTATTTTACTGTGGCTAACTTGGAACTTCCCAGGGAAATGACGAGGTGCAATTCCATTCTGGCTACAATGTTTACACAATGGTAAATTGTTGAGACATTTCATTTCCTTCCTGTATCCTTCTTGAACGAATATAAATATATATGCACTTTATGCAGTGTGTAGGAACTTCAGTTATTAGAGAACGATATGCGAGATAATAAATATATGCGGAACAGATTTCAGAAAATAGCCTCCCATATGATGTTCTTCCATGACTCACTCAACCATTCAAACTTTCCCAAGATTTCTAGTTGGTCGGACAAATGTCATGTTGACACTTACAAGTTTGACTTACGAGTGAGAAAATTAGTCGTAATTTGGTGAACCAAAACAAGCCATTATTTGAAACATGTGCTTTCAATGAAAACAAAATCAGTTAGGAAGTTGTGGTAAAGTAAAATTTTGAGAAGTTAAAGCTGCTCGTTTGAGATTATGAATGCATGCATGAAATCGGTGTTAGGCTTACGTACTTTGGTGCGTTAAATTTATTTTGCAATATATTGGTAGCAATTATTATATTTATTAGGCAAACTTAGCTCTGTTCTTTCATACACTTTCCGAATTGTTGAATAAGGAACAATACTTTTATAACTTCCATTTTATTGCTTGAGTTGTGTCTGAACTTGACTTAAGTTTGTTTCTTCTCCTGATGAAATAAGAGTTTTGGTAATAATATCAAAACCATGTTTATTTTTACACTCTTTTCCACACTTTTCCTAAACTTTTACCTTTTGCTTCGAGTTGGGAAACGAAACATCAAAATATGGTTGTTTTTATATTGAGAAAAGAATAAACAAGATAGGAAGTGAGAGATCTTATATAGTCAGTTTCATCTCCAAAAAGTTGGAAACAAGAACTAAATGCTATGCTTTTATATAAGTACCTGCATATCCAGACGTATATAAGTACTCGTACGTAAGCATATCGTCATCCCAATGTTTTCAGTCAATCTTTCCTCTTCCTCAATATGGAAGTAGCAAGTACGCTGTTGCTTTTTGCTTCACACATCATCATCATCGTCATATAGCAAAGGCCATTCCTTCGCTTTTGGGATGGTTGGAAGGAAAACGGGAGTACAAGTACAAATACAGCAAAAAAAACTTTTCTACTCGCTTGTTTCCTTCTTCCGTTTTTGCCTTCCAGTGGAAAATATTGGTAGCTATATATCCAGCACCAATGTACTATATAGTTTTATAAGATAATGCACATATTCGTTAGACATTATAAAATGCAGTGATGTGATGTATAAATATATATATATGCATTTGAGAGTGCGAAAGACCAAGACCAAGACCAAGGTAGACTTCCAGTCTAGCAAAGCATGCATGGCCGGGTTATTCTCTCGACTTGGGAAATGTTCCTTTGGGAAAATGTTCCCTGAAGACTTGCTTTTTTGTGCCATGTCATATGTATCTATACCTATACGTATATGCGTATTATAACAATACATACGTTCCTTTATCTAGTACACCTTCTTCTTTATCTCGGTTAAGGATATACAAGTGTGCTACACATCTACGTGCAAGTGTGTGAGATGCTTCATGTTTTTTAGTTTACTAGGCTTTGCTTTTGCTTTGCTCCTTCAGCTTCTTCAAGTTCCATAACCTCTGTATATATGCTGTTCTAAAGACACTTGACACTTTCTCAAGTGATAATGCCTGGCGCCTGGAGACCAATCTCGGAAACGGAAACCTATCCCAAGTGCCCTGCTGAGACTTTACTCACATTTTTATACACTGATGTGTTATATATGTGCGTAAACTGGATTACAACAGAAAAAAATAAAATTACAAATGACAACCCTTTCCTCGTATATAGTTTCTTATATGGAATACTGAATACAAAAAAATACTATTCAGTTTTCTGTTGCTTTTTTACAGTTTCCTTTTCTCATTGTTGACAAAAATACAAATTATTATCACAATTGCCTCTTGCTCCTCTTCTCCAAAACCATATCCCAGTCGCAGTCGGGTCATATGCAGTTGTAAAAACTGTGCTCTAGAGATCTTCATTCAGTGACAGTAAAAATTTGTTTTGAGCAAGAAATGGAGGAGGAGAAGCTTGTTAAAAAGAGATAAATTACAATGCTTTTTTATCTACATGATGTAATGAAATTAAACAACGTGCACGCACCACCAACGTTTGCATCTGTTTCCATTTCTCCTTTCGTTTTTCGGTTGGCATCATTTGAACAAGCCTAATTTGAATGATACAATATATGTTTGCGTGTGTGCGTATGCTGCTTTCATGTAAAAAATGGATGAGCTTTTTGCCTTAGTGGCTTTTTGCAAGAGCTTAGCTAGTTCTAGCGTATTGCATTTGTGGGCACAAAGTCGAGCGGATGCAACAGATTAAGAAGGCACACGTCTATGTAAACTAATTCAATTCAATTCCATCCATGCGTAATCTTGGTGGGGGGCCTTAATCAATCCGAACAAATTGGTAAGCTTGCCTTGAGCCTTCGTGATGATGATGATGATGGGCTGGTCCAATACGGTTAATTTTTTTTTTTGGAAAACTGCTTTGTTTGAGATTATGCTTTTTTATTCAATAATAATTGTTACTGCAAGTCAGCAAAGTAATTATTGATCGTATTTGAAGCAGCCTAATAACTAATTAGGATATAATTGAAAGGAAATATTAGAATGATTCGTTATCATTGTTATCAATAACAAACTGGGATGTTATGCTTTTGTATTTTGCAGCTTTTATATATATTACAAACCCTTCAAATTAAAACTTGTGAAAACATTTCATCTGTGTTTACCAAAATTAATTTATGCATTAGTGAATAACTTATGGTACGCCTAATTATATAATATGTATCATTCTGTTTTTTGCAGGTGGTGATTTCAACACAAGTTTCTGTTGAAGGTCCTCTGTTAGCCGTTTCCGATAATATGTTTGTCCATAACAACTCGAAACACGGTCGACGGGCAAAGAGACTCGATCCTTCAGAGGGTAAGTCAAAGTCAACATTTTTTTTAAAGATGCTTCAAGATTTTTTAACGCAATGTGTTTGTATGCGATTGTAAAGCATAAACTCAATGCAATAGAACAAATTTTGCGAACTAAAACTTATTTGCATCATGGGAATTTCCAAAAAAAATCTCACGCTAAATTCCGCAGGCAAAAATATTGTAACTTCATGCGAATCAACATAAAGAATATAGGCATAGCTGACAAATTCTGTGAATTACAGCTCGACATCTTAACCAACTTTTTAGAGCATCACAAGAGTGTAATATTGCAGTTGTTGCAATTGTATCAATAGTCAAAAGTTTGAACTTTCCACTTTTTGGCTGTCATTTTATTGTATTACACATTGCACGGTTTTTCTTCTTCCAAAAAGTCAAGTTTCAACGTTCAATACATAAATACGTATATCCACACAAGTCCAAACCTTATAGAAAGGTTGGGAGTTGGAGGAATATACCGTGTAGCTTGTAAAGGAAGTAAAGAGACTTCGAAGAAGATGAGTGAAGTGGAAAAGGAAGGAGCCCCATGATGGCATTCCAGAGTCCCGAGCGGCCATTGCGATTCCCCGAAGGAAAGGGAAAAGGCGGCTCCCACGGGAATTCCAGCACATCGATTTGTCTCTCCCTTCTTCCTTCTACAGCAAACGTTCCATCCTACTTTAGTTCTCTATACCTTATATATTACAAGTGCATGCATACTCTCGTTTCTCCACTATAATATCATTATGAATCACACTTATACATTTATACATATCTGCAGAGAATAGAATCACATGCCGATATGCTACTACAGACTCACACACATTTACCAACGAACAGTTTATTCGGTGATGTGATACGATAGTATATATTCCTCTCTCTCTCTCTCTCCTCTTTTCTCTCTCTTGCATCATCATCACGACACGACGAACGTAACGGAATCAAGATATCAGGAAACATGTCGTACGTACGTAGTGTGCATGCATACGTTCCCATTTATCCTGGTTGAAAACCCCCTTCTCTCCATATTCAAAAGGAGGAAGAAGAAGCCGGGCATTATGCAGTTGCTTTTCATGATGTGATGTGATGCGATGCAACTATGAAAGTGCAGGGAAATGCAGTGCAGTAGTGGGTTGGTTAGAAGGGTATGACAAATCATGGACTTATTCAAATGCATTCATATAAGCCTAGGAAGGAACACAAACATGTAGTATAACATCCCAATATACCAACAACAACTATTAAGAATTTCCCCGTTTTTTTACTTCTCACTCCGCGCTCCGTTGAATGATATATATATATGCAACAGTATGCCAAACAAATGTTGAATTTTCCGGAGTGTCTTAAATTTTCTTTTTTGGATAGTACTTTTGCATTTTTAGTTCATCATCCAAATGAGGTTTGTTGACTGAGTCAAAGAGAGGATTAAGGATGTAAAGCTGAAATGCTATGTATGAATGCATCTTGCGTTTACGTTTACACATACATAGATGAATGCAAGCAAGGCTTTTTTAAAATTATTATCAGGAATGCATAGGGAAAAGTTTGTTGGTGAGTAGAAGATAAGAGGTGTGGAACGAACCTATTAATACTAACATCAGCACGTAGATCGTATAACGAAGCAACAGCAAAAACCGCATCATCAAGCGGTACTATTTTACTTTGTTTTCATATCTCTTCATCTGGATTCCATTGCAGGGAAATGGAAAGTGTATAGGTAGTAGGTAGGTTTAAGTGGTAGGTAGATGCATATAGTGATGCAGTGTAGTATATAGTAAAAGAAGCTAAAGAACTGAAAATGATGGAATTCAACATTAAAGCTATATACTCACTTGCATGTGCATCGCATTCACATCGCATATCGCACTCCACCGCATGATTCTAAGCGAAAAGGGAGAAATCTGTGTTCCTAAAGTTGGAAGAGAAGAAAGCAACAAAAATAGTGTAGTTTTTCTGGATTTACTCGCTTTTTAGATAAGAATTGTGTACGTACGTCGTACGTACATGTATAGCGGAAGACTGTGTAGGAAATAGTCATACGCATTTTTATACTCTTAACTCAACGTGTTGATATAGTCTTTACTTACGCACTAGAAAACGACTGGATAAAATCCAGAACATGGGTAGATGAAAGGAGGCAGGAGGGAGATGGATTCTGATGCTGGAGTTAGCGAGTTGTTCGTTGAAATAACAACACTGCATATAGCTGCAGTTTTGGCTAAAGCTTCGCTATAGAGAGAGGCGATAGAGTGTGAGGAACTTGAATGAGTCAGTAGCCCATTCATAGCGCATTTTCTTTGGAAATTCCAACCGATGTCTAAAACTTCATGATGCTATGCTATTTATGATGCCTGCTCTGCTAGCAACCTTCGATTGATTTTGAGCACAAGAATTTTGCTGGATTCGTTATGATACATTAATGACCTGCATATTCGAAATAGAAACTGCATTGCATTTGCAACGACAAATAACACATTAAAAAATTTGCTTGATGCTTTATTAAATCAGTTAATAAAGCTGAAAGCATGACATGTAAAATAGCACATATAAATTCGAAAACTTTCCTTTAAGGATATCCAGTTCCATCAGCAACCCCATGTATCAAAGCAATTAGTCCTAGCGAAGGATGGACAACGGGTGGAGCGACAGTAATCATAATCGGTGACAACTTTTTTGATGGACTTCAAGTTGTTTTTGGTTCCATGCTCGTCTGGTCAGAGGTAAGAAAAACTCTTAAACATTTCTTGTATTCAAAACCTATGAATGATATTGAGGAGAAAAGAAAGTAAACTGAGCTGTACTGTCAACTGTACCGTGTCAAATTATCCAAAACCCCAAATTAAATCTTTTGTTAGTAATCAAAAGAACACCTCTAAAAGCCTCTTGCTACATATTGCTCCAATTCCAAAACTGTTGTAGACGGATAATATTGTTTTACCCATCCTTTTAATCTGCTCTTGTCCACTTCATTTCCTTTCTCATTTGTATTTATCTTATAACACTTACCCACTAACTGGATTATCTGACGTGTTAAGACTACCGAAAACTTTTTTTTGTGTCCTCATAATACTTTAACGTTAATAGTATCAGGAGGAAAGGTAATTTAATTTAATTACTCTTTACAACTATCAGAGACCTGTGCGTGTTGTATGTACTATACAGTATTATATACCAACGATACGGCTCGACCTTTTCCTTCCTTCTTTCGTACAGTATCATCAAAGCCAACGAAAATGTAATGTAAAGTTGCACTCTCATTCAACAACTGCTATTGTTTCCCATTAATAGTTGATCACATCCCACGCGATCCGTGTTCAGACACCTCCAAGACACATTCCCGGCGTAGTGGAAGTCACGCTCTCTTACAAGTCCAAACAGTTCTGCAAAGGAGCTCCCGGTCGATTCGTTTATGTTTGTAAGTAGTTCCTGATAGATACATAAATAGATCCATATATACTATATCTACTTTGTTGTGTTGTCTTATCCCGTATATATATGTATATTATCTGCACTACACACACGGCTAAGCTTTCACTTTCTCCAGTCGTGTTAGACAAGCATCCTGGCATGGCATTTCGACTTCAGCACTGACTGGAGCATGGAGCACACTGTTGCTTTCCTGAAATGAAAGTGAGGAGCAAAGTGAAAGTTTCAGCTTGTTCTAGTCGCAGAGAAGGAGAGAGAGAAAGCCGTGACCTAGAATAACATATAATTTTATAACACTCGCGTGTTCTTTGTTTTCCCAAGCAGCACTGAATGAGCCCACGATAGACTATGGTTTCCAAAGACTCCAAAAACTTATCCCAAGGCATCCAGGTGATCCTGAGAAACTACCAAAAGAGATCATTCTCAAGCGTGCAGCTGACCTTGCTGAAGCATTGTATAGTATGCCAAGAAACAATCAACTTGCTCCTCAGTGCTCCTCGTAGCCCCGCTGTTCCCAATAATATGAGTGGATTTAATGCTTATACTGGGCTGGAGACGGGAAATACGCAGTGGAATGATGGTGAGCATTTTTATCCTTTTTTTAAATATTAATTTGTCAACTGTGCTTACTTTCATGCAATTTATTTTAAAGCACTTATATGCCCTGTTGCTAAAAAAAATAAGTAGAGATTATGCTTATATTCAACATTATGATAATTTAAATAACGTCAGACAACTATATGAAATATTTGGCGTGCTATTAAAAAAACTACACACAGCCTGCTTGTGTTCATGCATGAGGCTAATTTTTTGGACATAATTATCCTAATTTACATATGTTTGATGGTCAGGTTTTTTCTTCTAGAGGACTACTCAGTGGGCGGGGGTGGTGGGAGAACTAATGGAGCAGGTGTAATTGGCAATGGGGGGTTGGGAAGTACTGCTAACGGAACAACAAACTCATCTTCTACCGGGTCATCACCAAGAACTCAAGGGGGCTACGGTTCCAACACATCTACCCCACATTCCGCCTACAACTCCAATGGAAACTATTCAACCATGTCACCACCTCAAATCACACCTTCCTCCGCCGCCATTTTTAATGCTGCTGCTACTTCCTCTCGTAAGTACTCATTTTGGTTGTAAAACGAAACCTCTCATCTCAAACAAAGGAAGTTTGAAATGGGCCAACTAAAAGTAAATAAGTAACACATTTTTATTTACTTTTTTTGTTCCAACAGCACTCAGAAGTTGTCTGTGGTTCAAGCACACGTAGGGATCAGCTGCCTATGATGCGTCTATGTCTTCGTCATCCTCGATGTCATCCTACTATTATCAGCAATGAATGTAAAATCAAATACTATTTTGTCTTTGCAACACTACTATATAATCACCGAGGATTATCTGCTATAGTCATATTGGTCATATCAACTTGAACGAAAACACCGACGCATCATAAGGTTATAATCTCATCAGTCACGTAAAATTTAAAAATTGTATATCCACTGTCCAAACTAAAAACTTAGAGTTAGCTCGTCTTTGCATATATAAAATCATCACTATATTGATTAACAAAGAACGTTTGACGTTACGTACAACGTATATAGAAAGCATCATTCATATTACAATTGAGTACATATAAATTATTATTAACTCTTCATTCATAACGGCCATATCATGTACAGTTACACACTAATATGTAGGTGTATATATTTAGAAGGTGTACACAATTTAACCTAATTTTTATTCAAGGTTAAATATTGCACCTTACACAGCGTGATGTAAGTATCATATAATTATTATACTATTTTAGAAGTAATTATTGGGTATTAGGAAATTAGCATCGCCATCTCTGTAAACTTTTAAAAAATATCATAAATCATAACGAATGAGATAAGGAGGTCACGATAAATAACCGAACATTTTGTAGTTAGCTAGTTTCATTTAATACCAAAGTTTTAAGTTGTGTTGTTTGCAGAATGGAGTATTATTTTTTGTGATTTTATTATTTACATTTATAGCTACATTAATAAATGGTGTGTATAATCTATTACTATACCAAACTACTCTTCAGTAAGTAAATTAATCATACATATTTGAGATTTTTAATGTGCCAACAAAAAAAACTTCTCTCGTATATATTAATAGAGAGGATTTGAAATGATTTATATAAATTGTTTATATATCAGCTCTCTGATTCCTTCACATGGAATTTTCAATCAACTAAAAGTCATAAATGGGAAATGGAAATTATCAGAAGCCAAACAATTATTACTACGAGCAAAAGGATTGTATAAATTGTGTAAGTAATGTGTATATATATGTTAGGGAATAACTCACGTCGTACATTGAGCAAAAGAAGAAGATGAATGATAAACACGGAATGTAAAAGCTTGCCAAACATATCAACTTTTACCTAGCGAGATTAGATTTAAGGTCGTACTACGTATAGGTTATAGTTGTCAACACCAAACGTCAATATTGACGCGAATTTACTAAAAAATTACTTATAATATATACATTATACGATACGCTACACACATGACATACATGTGCAATTTAGATTAGATTAATCTAAGAAACTTGTAGATGAAATCAAACCAGAGATGTAATCAAAATGCGTGTATAAATATTGCATCTTGATCTTAAAATCTGCATATTATAAGTTCTGTACTACAATAGACGTTGGTGCAATATTGTTCTTGTCTTTTACGCATTTTAAAGATATACACAGTGAATTTTTGTCACTCTTCCAGTATTCCAAAGGTACATGGAAAATCTTACTATTTTTTTGGGTTGAATGTTGAAGCTTTTTTCAAACACCTTTTTTGTAGGCAAGAATCACTTGGA
>JAANSM010005316.1:0-10237 GCA_036850725.1 Orchesella villosa | reverse complement strand
TATGTGACCGTGAAAAATTACTTGGTGCATGCGAAAAAAAATGACATGAACAAAGGAAAAAATAACATCGCGTCCAGCATTGAATGTTGAATGTATTGTTATATATTAGGAATAATGCATAGTAATATGAGGATGATAATGCATGGATGGAACATGGAACTGACAATTCATGTATGATGCGCATGAAACTTTCAGGTAGAGAAAAGCAATGTAGATTGATTGTAGTGTACAAATGTGCATAACAATTGGATGGTCTGTCCAACAAAGAAATTATTGTAAGCATGAAAAGGGTGCAAATTCAATTGCAATGTCAACGAAACCACAAGCTTTTACAAGATCCATGTAATAAACCGTGTGAGCCAGCAATATGAGTCACTCCTCCTAGTCCTACTTATCTTCTTTCCTCTCCAGTTCATCTTTTCCCAAAACTTTTTCAATTTTTTCCTCATTAAGTTTATAGACCTTTTTGTTATAAACCTCAAGCGAGATGGGAGAGAAACGAGAAGCTCATATGTATAGTTGGATTATTATGTTGTTTGCGCAATTTCGAAAACGATCTCCAAACCAAATTTTGAACTTGCAACCTTGAGTTGGCGTATTCATATGTCCAATTCAATGGTGGTGTATGGTGGTAGGGTAAAGTTCTAGTTTTCCGACATATGTATTTACTAAGCTGAAATTCGAATTGCAAATAATGCATAATATATAAATGTAGCTACGTATTTCGCAACACCATTTTAATGCGTTTGTAAATTTTCTCCGAAATTCATGGTTGACGTGCACAAATTTGGTATGCCAGTTTTTTTCAATACATATTAACCGGTACTATTAACTCGTACATATTAACCCGATCAGAGACCTGGAGAATGACTGATATATATTTGTTTGCTTGCAAAGATTTTTCTTGCAGAATTTATACAAAAAAGCACGGTGTAAGAGTTTACAGCATTGGTACGTACTACGCACGTAAACACAGCTCTGCAAATATTCTGGACTACCTTGCAAGTCTTTATAAATTGGATGAATGTGAATGACATTTGAGACTAGATAATTAAGTTACACATGAGCAGATATTGGTATTGGAAGCAGAAAATTAAACGATTGAGACAAAGTTTGTGTTTTTCATTTATGTTAACTTTGTAACTTTATACATAGCATATTATGGAGGGTTAAAAAATGGTTGACACTTGGGTTTAAAAAGAGCAAATAGGGTCTTTATTGGCAGCTGAGTTTGTCTACGTCAATGTAGAATGTCCATCATGTGTAAACAAATTGACGTCAAGTGAAAAGTGGCTTCGATTACATGTCGTTACTCGCAAGAAAAAAAGATTCACTCCATAATCCAATCTTTTCTTGCACTCTGGGACCTGCAAGTAAAGTGCAAATGTTTGCAAGTGGTCGTAAGTCGAAACTACTCAACTTCCTTCCGTGATAGAAACATATAGTATGGCTAACATGACGTTGATTGAGACAGCTCCCAAGTGCAATGTTAACTTCATCGTAATACATTTCACATTTGTTTGGTTTCACATCGATGTGAAAGCATTGGCTTCTCATAGGATTACGATACGATATCCAGGCTCAGACTCCAAACTCTAAAACCTTTTGGCATGCATTATGCAAGATGAAGTCCATAATCGTCATCAAAATTAGTTTACACAGGATAATCTGATTTGTGTATGAATTAACATACCATTAATTACATAAATGTGATATACCTTTCTCGATGCATTTGGCAGATTACATTTTCTCCTTCACTCCAATCGCAGTTACAGAAACCAAGCTGACTATAAAAGTAAGCCTTATTATGTCTGGCCTGGCATGTCTAGTCAAAGGATGAAGGACATGACAGGGCATGATAATTAGGTTACTTCAATTACTATACTCGTATATTTACTCCAATCTCATGCAGCGAAATCTCCATTGGCTTGTAGACTGACGCAAAACTTGCAAAATGTTGTTAGCTGAGCTGAGGTTTCTCCCTCATAGATATAGGATGCACTCTGCATAACGCTTACATATAACCATTATGCTATATAGCTAGACTAGAAATTGAGGGAGTATAGGCTGGAGATTTTAGTTGTAGGAAACCCTCCCTCGGAAAGTCGAAATTATTTAATTTTGAGACTTGACGATTTTCATCGTCTCCACTTTCCACGTGGAATTATCAACCCAGTTGATTTTGAAACTGTTGTTAAGTTTAACCAGATTGTCAAATAACTTTTACACTCATTCGTGTGACATTCTATTTCATTAATGTTTAGTTATGTTATACGTAATTGAATGAATCGGTAATCCCAAACCGTACAAATACGTACTGCGTACACATAATACGTTTGCTGTCAACAGTGTACAGAAATATGTGTTTAACAAGGTTTCTTCAAGAAATAAGTACATGCACTTAAAAGAAATGCTATATTTGTTGTCTCCAAACAAACCAAAAATTTGTGGTTTTGTTCGGTTATCAAATACTTTAAATATTAACAGCGGATTATGAGTAAAAGGTTGTGGTATGCTTCATTGATATAGTTTGTTTAATGCAATTGCCGACAAGTCACACAACAACAACCAAAGGTAGACGATGATATGAAGGTGAGTGTGATTATTGTATTCATGCTGATTATGGTCTGGTATTGCAGTAGATTTAAAAGCAAATCAAAACAACTGTTTCCAACTGTCTGTTTCTACACTTTGTTATGCACTGCGTTATTGTACAAAACAACTGGTTTTGTTATAGCATGTAAATTTATTACAATCTTCTTCTTCTTACATCTTGTGTGAAGAAATCCACTTTGACGGAGCAATATTTTTATTTTATTTATTTATTGTTTTTCATGGCTGCATCTATCGTTAATCTAGTGAAGACAGACACACATATGCAGATATATTTTTAGTCGAAATCATATTATTTCCTAAACATAACCGCAAGTTCGTTTACGTTTTTTGAAAAACATTCTTTAGCAAGAATGTGCTTAACATTCACATTCTCCAGAAGGTTTAACCTGTTTATTAATTGTTTTTCTGGGAAAAGCAGCTAAAGTGCATAATACTCTTAGTAAGTAAATGTTAGCATTAATTTTATACTTTATGATACCATTTTCTCACGCTCACTTCTCAATTATCATCATCATCACGTGCTTCTTAATATATAACTTTTGCAAATCATCATCGTTTATATAATCAAATGTATTTTTTGTCTGTGAGAGAATAATTCAGGTACGTCTTCTTTTGAAAGTTCATCAGGTATAACATATAACAAGTATTTGCTCGATCTGCGTACATGCGAAATGTTGATTTAAAAAGGCAATATATAACAAGGCTTCAACAAAACTACAAAATGAAACCTGTTAACTTAAGATGACTTTTCTTGAACGTAAATATGCATTTTACTGTATTGTTTGTGTTAAGCAAGATGGGTAGTAACAAAAAACTGATTATTTCACATCTTCGATCAAACCGGCATCATAGTCATTTTGACTTGAGTTAAATGAACCCCGAACGAAAGCTTATTATGAAATGAGGCATAGTTTTGTGTAAGTATATCTACAAAACGATCTAAACGAACCGGTGGTGCGGTGTAAGAGGTTTGTGGGCTTGTAGAATATTATTTGTCGTTCGATTTTATTGATCCGTCGCCTGCCATACAGGAAAAATATTTTGACTTTTTTCATGGTCATTGGTCATCGTGACTGTGACATTTCCTGTAGTTACTTTTCCCATCACATTCCTGCTATCAACTATCAGCTACCTTCCTTTCCTACCTCCATAATTCACAGTAATAATGACAGACTACATTGAACCATTAACATTTGATAGTGTGCGATATGCGACAGACTATGTGAAGCTTTCAATGCCCGATGCCTATTTTCCTCCTCTTATCAGAATCATATACGACCTCCATTTATGAAACAACCGTGGAAAACGATAAGTTCGCATTTTTCTTGTATTATTTTTCATTTTATGTGTAGCACATTTCATTGAAAATATATAAGTAATAGATAGTAATATGCTCATTCCTGTAAACGCGAAATTTTTATAATTGCATTTACGGTTTGCTTTTATGTGGAGCACTAGGCGCCATTGATAATTTGCACATTTGACATTCCCTTGAAACCAACCATGATGAATTATTCAATGTGAATATATAAGTTCCAATCCAATATATTGATTTCTCTTTCTCCGGCCAAACACGTTTCTTTAAAAATTATTTCAAGTGAAACAAAGGTGAAAGCGTGTTGGGGTTCTACCACTATTTCTATTTTTTCTGTTGAAATGGTCAATGGACTGAACGTTCTATGCAACAAAAGCGTATAATTATTATTCGAGGTATGATATCATATTCAGATATAGCAGACATATGTTGCATGCTAGCAATTCTCATGCAATTTTTCGATCCAGTTTTTTAATATATACCATGAGTAACTTCAAGATTGAAGGAATAGTGTCTGGCTTTGTATCACTTTGTATACATTTCCATACCCGACACGAGGAAACAGGAAACTTAAATTTGGGTATACGATAATTTAAATCGGTTCAAAATTTATACTGCATAGCTCAAGAGTCATTGTCATAGTCATGCTAACTGCTACAAAGTCAAAAGTCAATGCTCAGCACTCTTTATTCTTTTCTTACCTGGATTCGTACTCCACGAGCTTAAGGTTTGAATCAAATATTGGCATTTCATCATCAAAGACTATCACCTCGGAAGACGGGTCTCCTCCTCGTTGATGCGGATGATCACTACCAGAGTAGCACTGCTCAGTTATCCTTGCACAGCTTGCCATTGCCATTTTTTCCGCTGATGATATAATCTTATTATTCTGCTTGTCTTTTTAACAAACCAAAACAACTATGTCCATCCCGTTATGCAAGACCATTAAAAAACGAGCAGTAGGATAGGTATAATTCAAGTATGATTCACGCTTGAAAAGGTACAAAGCCTGCAGCAACCACCACACGCAATCTGATTGTGATTGAGCAACCACAAAACCAGATTCTAATCTTGTCTCTGTTCGCCTACTCTTCTTTTCTACAGCTTCTTTTATGACATCATCAACTCAACGGAAAAGGTAGCACTACAATGTTTAGTATTTTGCTGCTTCCGAGCCACTTTTTCATTTAGTTTTGTAATTGAAGAAAGATGTAATATCCTTATTTATCTCATTAACATATAACTGTCACTAGCATCCGATTATATACTGTTTTAATTTGAGATCTGCTCCACCAAGTTTAGACTAAAGACTAGAGTTTTTACTGAGATTATTGTAAAAATCAACTAGAAAAGCTTCAATTTAAAAGTTCCTTTCTTCTTATTTATCTTTAAAGGTTTTCCACTCTTTGTGATTGGCTTCAGTCAGCGATAAAATGATGATGACGAACGATAATGTTGAATGTGATATGATAAATTATTGCTTACTTTTAATGATGTCATAAGTAATAATGACTTTGGAGAAGTGTCTAATATAGTATTAATTACACACTATTATTTTGTTACTTTATTGGTGCACTGAGTCCACCAAATTTTTTTCTGTAACTCAAGAACTTTTGACAGTGTTTGCTTTCATTTATATTTACCAATTAAAATAAATTAAGAGATTGGAGACGCGTGAACAAACACATGGGGAGAAAAACAAATCATAAATCAGACGTGCTGGAGTCTCCAAACAGTTGAGAGATTGAGTCACACAAAACACACATGGTACATAGTGTAGGAATGGAAGCACACCAATGTGACTGATGATGGTAATGTGATGCGTTCCTGACTGCAAATGATGAGCACGTCGATGTTGCTGCTCTTCCAAAGTCATGTAATAAATATCTAACTGTAACTACTCACTAATATTTTCTGTTAGACCATAACCCAACTGCCAGTATGATTAAATCGGAGCGAGCACAGCAGTCTGAGTGAATAGCAACTGGCTGACTGACTGCTCCTTCTTTTCTTCACTTGGTCCTCATGCCTAAATATGCAGCAGTAGGGGATATATGGATACTGCACAAGCGAAGAAGTGGAAGTGCAGAAAGAGAAGAAACCTCTGACTTTTCTCCACTTTTCAAGCAGCTCTCCACTATATAGAATAGCTTCCTATATAATATTAGCTCTCTTCACGAAAATATCTCTCTCCTTTCTTCTTTCAGCGTGTTTCACTACACAAAAACTGTTATTTTACCTTTGCACGTTTTGGTAAATGCCCTTTCTTCCCAGCAGCGTATCCTGCCTCCTGATGTTAAAACTCTGCTCTTCTGTGCTCAACTCAAACTTAAGGCTCACTTCTTATTCGTATGTTTGCTTAGTCCAAAACACGACAGAAGAAACTTTAATATGGAATGATAAGGAAGTGTATTCTGTACTTTACAATGTAACGCTAAAATCATATGCTACTCGCACACTTTTGCATATTATGCTTAAAAACTCACATGAGTAACAGATATGAATAAACACAAAATATAGTGTTAGTTATTGGCGAAATCTGGAGAGGATATTAGGAAGACAAGACGAATTCTCTTTTAGCCTTGTCAGTTTCTTCATGCATGAAACAGATTGTGAATTGGGAAGAGGATCCCACACTATCTCATCTCTGTCAGCTCAGCTCTTGCTCTGCAACTTTAGGATTCGTTGATGTTCCTTTCGTTCTTTGTGTCTCATATCCCAATCCCAATAGCTATGTGTAACTACCGTTCAATAACGCAGCTATTACGTATAGCCCACTCACTCACAAGTTCAAACTGAAAAGCTATAAAATGTTTAAAATACAAGTTGTTCCCCTTCTAGGTATCATCAAAGTCAAATTCTCTTATGAACATAGTGAATCTGAGTGGTGACTATAGCCCAGTTGCGAATCTCATATCCATACGAGCTCATACATAACTAACTAAGTTAACACATTTGGATTGAAAAGGTACCTATATAGTTTTCCAAGTAGAAATACTAAAGTTTTTTGTAGCGTATTCGCAACTAAAGACAGAATAAAAATTGGAAAACACTGGTTACGCAGAAAGTAATGGGGATGAGATGATTCAAAATGATTAGAACGAATCAGCACGTTTGCTTAAGCGAATCTCAGGTGAATAAAGTTATAAAGCTGGTTTTTTCAAATTTTTTTCTGGACAATAAATATATTTCTACGAAACTCTTCACTCACACGCCAATTATGACAAAATATGAAATAAAAACAAAAATATTTAACACCATACTCCAGTTATCCTAACAATTTGTTGGTAACACGGATATTATATTGTTGCTTTGTTCATCACAAAGTAACACTCTTCGTGATACGAAATAAAAGCATAACATATAAGAAGCTACGTGTTAACCCTTTACTCATTCATTCTACATAATATGTTATGTTATATACTTCATACTTGATGGGATATATGAAGACTACGGAAAATAATTGTATTACAATTGCCACTCAGTTTTTGTTCTTAAGTCTCGACTCACAAGCTAACCCTATCTCCTTTCTTTGCTACACAGTGCGTGCAGCTACGAGTTTTATTTTCTTTCTTTCGTAGTTTACTATTGCCTGTCCATTTAATTTGTTAAGAACCAGGCAGAGCTGAGCCACACTAGAAGCACATACTAATATGTGAATAGTTTCATTTTCAGGTTGTCAAATTTACAGACAGATGCATGTATTAAATTGTGTACCTAAACTTATTGCTAGCTCGCTTTAATGTATGCATGTAAGTACAGCCACATAGCAGCGTTCAAGAACCTTTTGTTATGATCACGATCATCATCATCACATCATCATCACGGTATAATGATTTGGAGCGTTGTGGGCAAAATAATATTGTATATGCTGCGCTGTTATTTTTTGGTTCTGCTAACTAAATAAAATAAAACATACGCTTAGGTAACCATATATTTAGTTCTAATCCAGCAAATGCAGACGCTTGGAGTTGGAGTGAGTTTGGTCTAGTGGGACATAGGACAATGACGTTTTTTGTCAGCAATGTAATATGCTGTCGCTGTCGTGTTATAGACCAGCTACATGCGATTGAATGTGTTAGTAGTTAGTATTATATAGTTACTTTGGTACAAGCATAGGATTGCAATGTGACATGATGGAGTGCTAATATAGAAGAACAGCATAAAGAAGGGATGTCGATTACTTGCGCGAGTTTGTAGGAAGCTAAAATAATATCAAACACAAAAAGGATCTATGCATATTTGAACCGTGTTCAGACGAGAGATGAGAACATGAACGTGAAGTATGTACAAAAACAGTTTCAGATGATTTTGTTGTGCTACGCTGCTACACACACATACAACATTTTTGGCTTCCCATCTGACGCTTTTGTATGATATGATGATGATGTTGGTAATCATGAGGCGTTGGATACACCATTCTGTTAGATATATATGTTGTTGTTATCGGATTACATTTTCGCTGTGGTAATCAAACGTGCTTGCATACTAAAACTATTGGATAAAAGCAAAGTAAACAGCTTGCTAAGCATTTTGCACTACTCCAGAAGAGCTATATGGTAATTTGGAATGTGTATGAAGACATAGGGATGAGGTACGTGTGCTTTTTGCCTTTTTTCCGGTGCACATGCACTCGCTCACTCGCCTTCCTATTATAGCAGCCAAATCCAAGTTAACACAATACAAAAGCATAGCATAGCATAGTTTTGGTTCTGGTTAGATGTATGATAATATGATATAAATGTGAACCTTATGGAATGGTTGGAGTTTGGCAAGGAATGCGATATTTGCCTACATATAACTACACTCTAAAATGTGAAGTTGGTGTGCTGAAAACTCTCAACTCACACTATATGGTTGCTGAGCGCCATGCCAGAACTTGAGCCATTTCAAGTACGTCCTTTGCTTTGCCAGAACCGTGAAATGAAAGGAAGAACTGTGAAGTTTGCACATGATAAAAATGCATGAAACTCATTTTTTCTTGAAGTAATTCGTCTCTAATCTCTCTTTAAAGGAAGGAAAGAAGGGAAGAAAAGCTAGAGCACTTAAACATCTTCTTGGCTCCATTCTCAAGTACTTATACTGCTCTGCAAAGGATCCAGTTTCATTAAAAACAGCATTGCTTCTTAAAACTCTTTTAACCCTCTCCAAAAACATTTTGGGCTACTGTAACATACTACTTTACTGAACTTGGGAATGGATGGTGGTACTCAATCACGTGCAGCTATTTTTTTTGTCAAGTTTTGTTCGAGTCGATAGACAATGCATTTCATCTCAATGCAAACTGTGTGCATTTGAGACTGGTGTTGCGAATTGTACCCTAGTATATGAGTAACCTTGCCTGTCGCTGCCTTTTCATAGCACTTTATCTTGTGTAGTTTCCTTTAGTTTGATTCGATGTAATAAATGCACACGCCCAATGCAAATTGAAATTCAACATCCAACCACACTACTTTTGTCCCATAAGATGAAGCTATCCATTTTTCTCTAAAACTTTGATACAACTTTGTTAAGAATATTAATACATCCGGAGTCAGAAGGACCGAGTAGAGCCGAGTACGCAGCGTTCATTTCCTCTCTTTTCCTAGAATGTGGAACAAAACGTCACAGTGAGGGAGATGGAGGTGTGGTATGGTGGTGCCGAAACGTTCCGAGAATTTTTGTTACGGGCATGGACAGCGGAATGCAGACTAACAAATTTTTGTTAGTGTACTACATAAGAAAGGTTTCTCAGAGGTTGTTTCATGTTCCATCGTGTCGATCAAACATGCAATGCGTCTTGTCTTGATACTCTTGATCGTGATCGTAATTTTGTTCCAAAGCATACTATTTTCTTAGCCTTTTTGACATGCGATGTATATGGTAGAGATGAAGAAAGTACTAAGAAGAATTAATTAGTAAAAGAAGACAGAAGGTATCAAATACAAATCTTTCTTAAAGTTTGAAAGTTTGGCCTGGAGGCACGGGCCATGTAGAAAATGGGAAGCGTCAATGCCAGGCCATATAACATATTAGTATGTTACATTTATTCTCCTTCTCATCTTTCATGGCTTTTATGTAATGGCATTATGTTCTGCCTTCAAGTCAATTTTATCTTCTGAACTTTCTCGGAATAACCAGTCATTATTCTATATGAAATATGAAATTACGTGGGATATGTGATGTGCACCTGCTTTGACTGTGACTATCAAATATCCGAAGAGTTATATGTCGTTATTACTGAAGATTTAATGGTGTAATAAGATATTATCCAGATCGGATCACATTATGTTATATAGTCTATGTCACATCAAAAGTTCTATTATC
>JAANSM010005314.1:0-10240 GCA_036850725.1 Orchesella villosa | reverse complement strand
ATGGTATTCTTGGGTATGCATGCATTGTATGTCCATGTCGTATCAGACTTTTATTAAAAAGGTTATGTTATGAATAATTAACTGAGCACAAACTATTTTACATTACATCCATTAGCCTAGACGCATATAAATGGTGTATGGAAGTTTGACATTAAAAAATATCGTGGTTTGAATGAGTTCCTTTTATAAATACTGTGTATCCTGTATCTTTCCAGAGAAAAAGTTGAAGTGAAGAGTGGGAGTGACGACTGACGACATATTAGTAGGTGCGAGAGGATGAGGATGGAATATGCATATCAATTAAACTTCAAAAAATGAAGAAAAGTATGCAAATTTACCCATTTCTTAATGCTTCTTATGCGTCCGCTTCCACCCTCCACCACACCATATACCAGCCAACCAGTTCCACCGCATCGCATCGCCGCTCCATTTTGTCATAAGTTGAAGTTTTGTGTTATCTGCAACCATGCACCATGCGTACGGCACATAAATCTACATCTGCAAAATCCCTTTTTTATGTACTTTGTTGTCTCTGACGTCAACAGGCGTGCGAGAATGGGCCCGGTAAATGGATGTTCAAAATACATGCGCTTACCACGCACGGCACATAAATCTACATCTGCAAAATCCCTTTTTTATGTACTTTGTTGTCTCTGACGTCAACAGGCGTGCGAGAATGGGCCCGGTAAATGGATGTTCAAAATACATGCGCTGTGTTGTGTTCCATGATAATACACTGCATTCTGCATCAGTAAAAAAATCTCTTTTGTCCTTCTCACACTTTCTCCATTCTCTATTCTTTTGTAATTGTATTGTGTAAAGAAACAATATAGAAAAGGTTTGTTTATAGGAGAATTCATACACTGAGAAAGTGAAAAGTTTCTCTATAATTCACTATTGTCTATCATCTGTGCTAGTGCTATTGACTCTTTTTGAATACCTGCTGACATACATTCAACAACAAAGTTTTCAACATTCGGAAAGGTAAGTCAGATCAGATGTTACGAATAAAAAATATCCTCGTTATCTTTGTCTTTATCATTAATCGTCAACATATTGTTTCTACTTCTTGAAACGAGCGTGTGCAGTTTTAATTTTAACGCAAATATGACTATATTAATTTAGATCGTTTTACATTGTTGATTATGCGTTTTAGAAAATCTGCATCTACCAACATTCAACTTCCGCCTTACACCTTAACACTTAACGTTACGTGTAACTTGTCCGTGGTCTTTTGAAAATGAAGTACGTTCTTGTGACTGGAGGAGTAATTAGTGGGATCGGGAAAGGTGTTATTGCCTCATCAATAGGAACCATTTTGAAATGCTGCGGACTCCGAGTAACAGCTATTAAGATTGATCCGTACATTAACATAGATGCTGGAACATTTTCTCCATTTGAACATGGTTAGATTCTTTAAATAAGCTTGTCATTGTATAAATAATGGCTTGTTCAAGCTGAAGTGTACTGTCACACTTTGACTGTATATAACAAACGATGAAAGGAACCCGTTTCTTTCTTTGAACACAGGTGAGGTTTATGTTTTGGACGATGGAGGAGAAGTGGATCTGGATTTGGGAAACTATGAGAGATTTTTGGATGTGACTTTGCATTCAGACAATAATATCACGACTGGAAAGANAAAGGAACCCGTTTCTTTCTCTGAACACAGGTGAGGTTTATGTTTTGGACGATGGAGGAGAAGTGGATCTGGATTTGGGAAACTATGAGAGATTTTTGGATGTGACTTTGCATTCAGACAATAATATCACGACTGGAAAGATCTATCAGTCAGTTATCGAAAGGGAGAGAAAGGGTGATTACTTAGGAAAAACTGTACAAGGTGAGTTTTGTTTCATTAAGTTAACTACGAGCTGCTTACAGGTATCCTGACAGACACAGAAATAAGTATGTACGTCTTGTTGTCACTGTCTGTTGCCTGTGATGGAACATGATAATTGTATGGTTAATGGTAATTGTTTTTATTGCATAATAGTGGTGCCCCACATTACTGATGCGATCCAAGATAGGGTTCAAACTGAGTCCCTAAGACCTGTGACACCAGATAATTTAGAGCCCGAGGTAAGCACAACATAATATAGCAAGGCAAAATGTCTGTAAAAGAATGACAGTGCCGTTGAATTAAGTAAGGGGTTTTATTTATACACCTCCGTGACCTGTGACATCTGCTCCGGTGGACTAACATATTAAAATGCAATACTTTTGATTTCCAGGTATGCATAATCGAAATGGGTGGGACAATTGGTGACATTGAAGGCATGCCTTTTGTGGAAGCTTTCAGACAGTTTCAGTTTCGTGTGGGCAGAGAAAATTTTTTCTGTGTCCACGTATCTTTGGTTCCTCAGGTAAAAGTTACAGCATCTAAAGTGTGTATTTATATGTACGACTGACTTTTTTTATTGTTAATAATTAAATGCTTAACCATAACTATTTGCTCGATCGATCATTGCAGCCTAAATCTACTGGCGAGTCAAAAATCTAAACCAACTCAAGCATCGGTACGGGAACTCCGAGGTCTTGGCTTAAGTCCTGACTTGATTGTTTGCAGGTCTGAGAATCCAGTTACCGAATCAGTGAAGGATAAAATATCGAATTTTTGCCACGTTGCTCCTCAGCAGGTAAGGTACTAGTGTGCCATTTTGGTTATGTTAGTGTTTATTCAAAGATTCAAACGATTGTGTTTTGTGTTGTAGATGAATTAGTTGAGTTTATTGCTTGTATACTTTAGGTCATCTCAATTCATGACTGTGCTTCAATTTACCGTGTGCCATTACTACTTAAGCAGCAAAATGTGATAGACATCTTCCGTGACAGACTTCAGCTGCCTATTCCCAATCCTGTGTCTCGTGACTTAATGATTAAGTGGAAAGGGTTGGCTGAAAGGTTTGTATTTTGTATTGATGCAATATGTTATTACTTTAAGTAAAGCAGGATTAATATTTTATATGCAATGTACTGCTTCCAATTTATTAGACATGAACGGCTGACTGAAGAAACAACAATCGCTTTAGTGGGAAAGTACACACAGTTGGAAGATGCATATGCTTCGGTCACAAAGGCTTTAGGTCATGCTGCACTTGCCACTTGTCGTAAATTAATGTTAAAATACATAGACGCGGAGGATTTGGAGCAGGAAACACTGAATGTAAATCCTGTTAAATATCATGAAGCTTGGAAGATTCTATGTGGCGCAGAGTAAGTTTGTTCAAAATAAATTCATTAATATAAGGTTATAATGTTATATCCAAACAAGAATTACATTCTATATAATCGGAGTCTAATTGCGATTGGTAAAACATTGATGTTCTTTAAAGTGGTATACTTGTTCCTGGTGGATTTGGAAAACGTGGAATGGAAGGAAAGATCTTGGCTGCAAATTGGTGCCGACTTAATAACAAGCCGTATTTGGGAATCTGCTTGGGATTTCAGGCTGCAGTCATTGAATATGCTAGGTATGTTAAAATGAATTTGATACATAACGTATTTCTTTTATTCAAATTAGTCACTCCATACTATTATTTCAAACATAAGTACTCGTATCGATTGAAATTGAAACCCCTGCTTAGTTACATTGCATGAAATCATTGCATAATGTTATCATAACATTTCTGGTCTGATGGTTGTTTAGCCGTTGAGATTGACTACGCCGACAAGATCGGGTAATACCCATCCACCAGTTACTTTTCTTAAAATATCCCAACCTCGACTTGGGTGCCATCCTCCAATAGGTTTAGAAGGCCATCCACTTCCATGTTTAAGCCAAACTTGGGAACCCCTCGGTGGTAAGGGTTTTAGTTTCAGGAAATTAGGTCTTGGCCATCCCCATCCTGATTCTCCACATCCTCCGCCTTTTTTGCCTTTTCCTCCTTTGCCACCCTTTCTTCCTTTGCCTCCTTTTCCTTTACTCTTTTTGCACTTTTTACCTTTTTTGCCTTTGCCTTTACCTTTACCTTTGCCCTTCCCTTTTCCTTTTCCTTTGCCCCCCTTTCCACCTTTTTTGCCTCCACCTCTTCCCATTCCCTCCATTTTGCCCCATCCTAAAGGATGTCCCCAGTTAGGAACGATTTCACGTTTAGGAATCCAAGGAGCCTGTCAAGTTTATAAATCCTGAATTTTAAAAAGTCTCATGTGTTATGAATTTCTGTAGCAAAGCGCAAAGTTCATCCTCAATTGCTTACCCCAGTCTCTCCTGTCCAACCTTTTCCATCAACCCATTTCTGTCCACCCGTGTCTAAGTTAGCTGAAGAAATCCATCCCTTTGGAAAGTTTCCCCAGCCGCCGTTTCCGATTCGCTCCCATCCGCCCCAACCATTATTACCCCATCCCTTATGACGATTTCTGCCACGACCTTTCTTTCCTTTTCCCTTTTTACCTTTGCCTCCTTTTCCACCCTTGCCACCTTTGTCACCCCTACCGCGGTCTCCTTTGCCCTTGCCTTTACCACCTTTTCCTCCTCGTCCACCATGCTCTTCTGGTGGCCATTGAGCTTCTCCTTCTTCGAAGTATACCGCAGGTCCTTGCACGGCCCATCCATGCCCTTTTGGACTTCCCAGTTGGTAGTCGTGTTGTCCCCAAAACGGTGGCGTTACCTTTTTCTCGTTATTATTGCGATTTCTTTTTCCTTTGCCACCTTTGTCGTGATAAACATAATCATCGTACAATGCATCTTCTTCTGAATCTTGGTCGTCGTTATAATCATCGTAGTCGTCGTCGTCATCATCATCATCATTGACTTCGTTGCTTCGTTCATCCTTAGAGTTTGAATCTCTTGATGCATTTGAGTTATTTGTGACACTATTACTATTGGATTCTGAAACCGCATCAGAGTTGTTATCGTTAACGTTATTGTTGTTCGCTTCCAGCTCGTCTTGGGTGTATTCTAGGGAATAGACTTCCTGATTGCTGGTATTTTCCTCTTTTGCAGCTACCTCGTCGTCATAAGCTTCTGCATTTGTGTGTAGTTGGGGTCCTTCATTTTGATTATATTGGGAATTAGGTTGGTTTTGATCATAATTTTCCTCGTCATATGCATCCCCTCCATCGTCCTGATATTGATATGGAGAATGATCTGAATAGTCATATTGACCTTGCTGTCTGTACTCATTTGAAGAATCATCGAATTCAGTATCCTCTTCTATAGGCTCATCGCGATATCTGTTTCGTTGTTCTTGCTCAGCTTCAGTCTTCTTATACTCCCGTGATTCGGTTTCCCCAACTGAACCAGAATTTTCTGTGCGATAGCGATTATCGTTTGAGCTGTCTGAACTTGAGTCTTGTGAATAACTCAGGTAGTGTTCCTCTTCTAGTTCTGCCGATCGAGACTCAGGATTTGCTGAAGAGGAAACTGTTAGTTTGTCTTCGGAAGATGATGTCGTAGGATCGTACAGAGTTCTCCTCTCCAGGACCCATGGTTGGGAATGGAATACATACTCTCTTGAATCCACTTGTACGTATAGGGATATGGCAATTATAAGGGTCACATACTAGAAAGGAAATGTAAAGGCATTAATTTTTTCCTGTCAACTTTCAAGGTGTTTATCAAAATCGATATAAGTCGTTAGATGTAGATTTCATACCAGCAACCCCTGCATTTTAATAGTTTAACGGGAAACTTCCCGTTACTACGTATATAACTTCCCTGCTACAAAATTTACATGGAGAAAGCTGACGTAGCACCAATTTTGATGTCGCTGTTTACACAAACACTGAACACTG
Source organism: Orchesella villosa (assembly GCA_036850725.1). NCBI lineage: Eukaryota > Metazoa > Arthropoda > Collembola > Entomobryomorpha > Orchesellidae > Orchesella > Orchesella villosa. The sequence goes on along the minus strand of JAANSM010005314.1, from coordinate 4,504 downwards.
CTTCCTCACCCCGTGAATGTCTTTTTGACTCTGACTCTCAGTTTCGTTCCTTCCTTAGTAGACTGGTAGGTTTATCCAAAAGGGTTTTAGAATGAAATAACGCCACAAGCTTTTGGTAATTTCACTGTTCCGTCTTTTTAATATTCTGCAAAGAAACGGTGCAGACTTTGAAAACCGGTTTTCAACGCGTTTTTTGTACCTATATGCGTACATAAGATGCGACCGTAGCAATGATGCAAACATGGGGCCCAATAAGTGTATTTGATAGACGACACTTTCAATTCTGTTATGCGCTATATCACACGGCATCATTCATATGAAGATGAGGAAACAAACGGGATTAATATTGAATGAATAAGCGACTGATTAATGTAAGACATTTCGCCAACAAGTTGTTACAATACGTCTTCAAGGAAAAAACTATTCCCCTTGCTCATTCTTGTTCATTGACCTGCAGATGAGTTGGGCAGGTATCAGAAGAACCTAGCACCTAGTGCCTGGTACATACTAACAAAAAGCTGAAGATGATGCAGATGTTTTCCGAAAAACTCACCTTCACCTTCCATATAACATTGATGATCTTTTCACCGATGCGACCAGCGGCTGTTATGGTTAAGTCATTGGTCTCTTGTGTTGGCACACTCAGTTTCATTCTTTGAAGTTATTTGCCTGCGTAATATAATATCATAATAATTACTTTCAAGGAGGAAACATCTTTTTGATGAAGAACCGTTAGAAATTGTATGTTTCATACTTTCATGTGCACGGGTACCTTCTTGAGTTGAGATGTCATTTATGTAGCATTACTATACAGCAATTTTGCGAACGGAATGTGTGCCTAAATTGATGTTACATGATTAGAAAATTATTATCGTGATCTTTCTTGATGCTGATAGTTAATAATATTTATATTCTTTCAGGAATGTGGTTGGGCTAAAGAACGCCAATTCGACAGAGATGGATAGTAACACAGAAAACCCTGTGGTTGTTGACATGCCTGAGCATAATCCAGGGAAAATGGGAGGAACTATGCGTCTGGGCAGACGAGCTACTGTATTTAAAAATGAAGGAGTATCTATTTTAAGTAAGAATCTAACGATATTGAAAGCTCATTTGTGATCTGTCTGGTGAATGGTTAATTCATGTAACGAAATGCTTGTAACAGAACAACTTTACGGAAACAAAGACTCTGTTGAAGAACGACACAGGCATAGGTATGAAGTCAATCCTCAATACATTAATGAGCTGGAGGCTACTGGTTTGATATTTGTGGGTAAGATCTCATATGGGTTTTAACATTGTGAAATTGTAATAGTATTTAATAAATAGTTGTTAAAGTACATGCAACCAATTTTTCTTGATTCGTAGGTAAAGATGATAGTGGTCAAAGAATGGAAGCACTCGAAATACCTGACAAATCTTTTTTCACTGCAGTGCAGTTTCATCCAGAATATTTGAGTCGACCATTGCGACCATCACCACCATACGTTGGTCTACTAGCAGCTGCATCAGGTCAACTTGATAGGTTTGTTTCGGAAGCAAAAAGTAGAAGCACAAATGTGACTAGTGGTAACATGCATGATGCTCCATCTGATATTGAAAATAATGATGACCTGATGGCAATTAATGAGTTAGAGTCAGAACTGAGTGACTGCTCCTTATTCCCTTAAAATATCGATAAAGATTCATGACTAAACGGTTTGCTTAAACGTAAATGAAAGTTTTGATGACAAATTGTGTATTTCATATTATTATGTAATGCTTATTGGACCTTATTAGTATTAGTTACATGACAAATGTTTGAGTGTATTCATGTTGTATTCATTGAAAGCATAATAATAATAATTAGCTTGAATTTTAATGACACCATAATAATTATTGTGCCTACGACATTAGTTTTTGTTGTAAGTCTTTCAAAATTTCTTTCTGCAAGTCAGTTAAAGATTATTAATTGTAAGGAAACGTTGAACGTGTCGAAACTACATATGTAATGTGTAGGATAAAAAATTTTGTTACATCTGTACGGAATGTGTAAACCATGATTTGCCTGTTTCCTTCTCAAGAAACATTCCCTTCCTATGAAACTAAAATTGATAAATAAATATTTTGTTTGAATGTTTTTTTTAAATCAAACTGTAATTGTTATTTTTTGAATCAATCAACATAAGTTTAAAATTACAAATCGTGGAGAAACTTCATTTGAATAAACCGTTATATGTTAAAATCATCACATAAAAATATTAATCCTTTTTATTGACATTTTGAAACGTTCCTGTATTAGAGAAGTATTTAGCGTTAGCTTCACTAACTTTTTTCTCTGCGGCTCCTGGGTTAACAATTTCCAGACCCTGAAAATATGAAATATTAAATGTGTTAGAGATATATATTTACGCAATTCTCAATATAGCCTGGATATACTGTGACACGTACCTGCAAAGGTGTAAAAGCAATACTCGAAGCAGTTCCAGAGATCTGTCTTTTAACAGTTGTTTGACCTCCATAAACTTGTTGTTTCTGTAAATTCTTTTGCAAGGTTTTAGATATCCTAACTTTTGTCTTTTCGTCAATTTGGGCCATTCGAACTTTGCCAGCCCCTCCTTTGCCGAGCATTCCTCTGTTGTATCCCAAATCATCCTGGTATGCATCTTCTCCAATCTAAAGTTATATACATTGTAGTATTTCAGGATGAATACAGAATATTAAATCATACTTATCCTAATTATAAATACCTTGACATGGAATAATTTTAATACACTTACATCACCAAATGTTATGCGATTTGCTATCTTTCGAAGCTCTGTAACTGCGTATCTAGCTTTCATTTTTCGAACCCTTTTTCCACCCCTGCGTTTTCTAGGTGGATCGACAGGTTTTGGCAATGGTTTAATTGACTTAACTCGTGGAGGTTCCTATTAAAAATTATGGAACAATCTTTAGATGAGTAAATGATTTTTCATACAAACCACAGAAAATCAAAGATTAGGATAGTCTGAAAGAGAATTTGTAATATTGAAATCATTAACTACCTGTAGTTTTTCATATTTCTTTTCAATTTCCTCTTTGAACATTTGACCAATCTGTCCAGTTGGCGACTCATGACAGGCATCAACACGGGCTGCTAAGGCGCACTTTCCAGCCACTATACGAGAAAGTTTTCGCCTTAAGTCCTTTAAGTTTCAAAGCAGGAAAAATCCATTATATTGTAACTTGTAACTCTAAATTCAATTGAATTAATTTAAATGAATTTGTACTTCACTACTTACCGGTGGCGAATCTTGAACAAGGTCACAAAAATAAACAAACCCAGTATGGGGCAAGGCCGTAACTTGGGAGAATCCACTAAGCGTTTTCTTCTGTTGACCTAACACTTGTATATTACAAGCTGGCATTTTACTCAGTCTCGTCAGTCCTCCAGCAATTCCTATTTCTAGATAATAATAAAAATAATAATGATTAGCAATGAACTTTACCGATACTATACTAATTATTATTTAAATGACTTAAAAAATGATTGCGTACCCATCAATTTAGCGGCAGTTCCTGCACCAACAATTACTGATAAGTTAGGAGCAATGAATGCCATCCTCGATTCGACATATTGATAGATTTTCGACTTAATATCATTTAGCTCTAATGCCATGTCACATCCCTCAAAAATCGTATTGAGTTCCTCTTCTGACAGTTTATGTCTGCAATATTAACAAAGTCAATTTCCAGTATAATTTTAGTTCATTATAGTAAAATTCTAGCTAAAACCAAAATCAAATCTGACTTTAAGGTAAATACAAACAACTTACCCTTGGGTAGTGGAAGCGGTTACAGAGACAACCATTATGGTAGCCTGAGTCAAGAAAGTTGGTAAAACTTCATTGTTTTTTACTTTATCCACGTCATTACCCAACTCTTTCACAGTCTGCACATAATCCAGAGGATTCACAACCAAAGACTCCAACTCTGGGAATCTCTTGTTGTACTTGTCCCTTGTGAACTTGTGAATGGAACTTATCTCATTATCAATTTCTACAGCCAATGTGTTTGCTTCTACAATTAGCTTGTACTCCGGATCGGATTCTACTGGTCCAACAATATCCTCAGCACTTCTCGCTTTGTTCTCATTCTCATCAATTTGATTCAAAACCCAATTTAACTGTTCTGAATCCCGGAGCTTACATATACTTCGAACAGATGTGGTTGAAGGTTCCACAGCTAAAAAATGATAGTTATTTTTCAATTAATTTGACTTTCTTATAAAAAACTGACATACAACATAGATGATGGAACATGTGACATGAGTCAAAATCTAGTAACTTCTAACCTTTACCACCAACCGTTTCATCCACATCCATCGCTTCAACTTTGACCTTGGCTTTATCATCCACATCTTGACCTCCTTCGGGGTATGAAGCCGCTCCTTCTAAACCATCATCGTCATCATCCTCCTCTTCTAAATCTGCAAGAAGTTCTTCTGCTAACGACATCTTGAACTTGTTTGCCGGTGTTTAAA
>JAANSM010005313.1:0-10244 GCA_036850725.1 Orchesella villosa | reverse complement strand
GTGATGTCTATATGCTAGGATACGTAAGCATTATTTATGGTATCAATCCCGATATCAGATTTAAAATCACAAATTCTGGTCTAAGTATGACCACACGTATAGGTACTTAAGTATATATCGTATATCGAAGAAGGGAAGTAATAATTCATTTCACTAACGAGATCACACAGGCATGTCGCGCGTATTCAATCCCGATATGTCTTGGGACAAGTAAGCAACTATAATTAGACACGAACATAATTACATGATAGTAAATGCTTGGCAAGGTAAAACTGTTGAAAGCGTCAAGTTTTAATACCTAAGACGCTGAGAATAATTACACACAATGGAAATGCTACACGTTCTAAATAGCGGTAGCACTTATTACATCTCAACAGAAGAGGAAGTAGATGAATTCTTATATGAAATTTTTTTATTGTCTCGATTTGTCATAAGTTTGTTGTGCTTCACGACAGAGCACGTACAAAGTATTTAGATCAGCTACTGTGCAAAAGGTGACTTCATTAAATTGGAAGTTATAAGTGCAGGCGAGCGGCCAACGTGTTGCTACGAGTTGGCTTCGAAGTCCTGTTTGGAGTCTCAATAATATTCAAATATGTTTTGCTCAATTGTTGACAGGATGTCGACGGCATACATTAACAATTAAATTTTGTACGCCTCCCTTTCGAATGTATATTATTTAGTAGGTTGTCTATACATATATTCCTAATTCTTACTAAGCATTCCATTCCACATGGGGTCTTCAATTTGGACGTACGAGCAACAGAGCATAAAATTATAGCTTTTCAAAGTAGTTGATCTGGCAAACGGCATGTGAATGAAATATAGCAGATCAGAAATGACAGGTGTCATTTCAAATAACTAGCACTGACGATGAGCCGAGTGAAGGAAGTAATATATGCGTTTGGTGTGATCACAAAATTCACAAATATTACGTGCTTATTAGCTCCATATTCTCAAATATCCATTTTTATAGTTGAACAAAGTAGCAAGAAATGCATGATTAAGGCTATTGCATAATTTCTCTCTCAGTATGCAAATTGTGTTAAGCTAAGAACCGTAGGACTTCTTTGGAAAGAGATCAACTGAAATGAAATTTCTTAGAAAATGATTTTAATTCATATATATATTTGCTCATGCTGACTAAATGAGGTACACAAATCTGATCGCCACCCAAGAAAAAGTGTATTAAACTACGCTACAAAAACGTTACCTGCTACATATGATTTATGTATGTATGTTTTCAGTGAAACTTTATATTGCATCATCAGTATATTTTGCTACAAATTTCTGAGGTCGTAATGAAACCTTTTAGTCAATTAAAGCAAATCACGTAAACATAATAGGTTATGCAACTTTTCAAAGAGGAAAGTCGATTCCGTATTGCTTGTTTTGTCGATATTTTTAGTGAAGTGAATAAAAATACAAAAGGAGAGTTTGGAAAAAGCCCACATCTGATTAAATACAATCAGCAAAATTTCATGAATATTACGATCAATTTAGTGATCAACGAAGCAGCAAACCATCTCTCTGTAACTGACCTTGTTAATGATTAAAAGCATTTTATTGTTTTCAAAAACAAAATTGTAAGGGAAGGTATAAAATGAATAATTGATGCTCTTGTAAAGATCATGCCCCTAATTGATCGTGCACGCTAGGCAATGTTATGTAATTTCATGCATAATGCGCCATACCACGATGAGTTCACCACTGCATACAACACAATTCGATTTCATTCAGTTACGCTGCACTGATTCCATTAAAGAGCAATAGACAAGTGTACATAAAATGCCGTGAGATGTAAGAATATATTATGTTTGCTGTAATTGTGATCACTTCATCTGCTATTACAAACTAAATGTATGAAACTTGTACACATAAACTTTTGAATGAATTTCATTGAAATAATTAAATTGTCTTGTTGAATCATGATAACTTACTTAATTAAATTCTTTACTAGATTGCATGATGATAGCCGGTTTTCACTACCAAAAATTATTTATTGATTAAACACTTCCATTAATGGGGCTGTTCCGCACGAAATGATCTATTTCATTATAATCTTTCACGTTTTAGAAAAACTACTAAATAACAGTAATTATTATGTGCATTCTAAAGATTTGTATAACAAACAAACTCACACGCATATCAATTAATAGATAAATTTTTCTCAAATTCATGAATTTTGTAATGTTTGATTTGAAATGAATGGGTTTAGTTTAATAGTATACAAGGTTTCCAGTAAAAATACTTTTTAATTACAACGCAATCACGTACAATCTATCTATTTAGGACACAAACTTGGTGAAGGTCGAATTACAGCCTAGACCATATTAGTAGCATTTAATTTTATCGTGTATGTTCAAAAGATTACAAAGTAAAAGTGTTAGTTATTTAACAATTACTTGATCTAAATCAAAAATTCTTCTAACATGATAAATATCCAATTCCAACCTTTTGACCGTCATGTATCAGTTCATTCGATCACTAAAAAATTCAATTTGCATTTAAATTACATGATAATGCGCTTAACAGCATCGAATATAGATGCTTTTCTGATGTCATTTTTTAAAAGCATACGCACAACATGTAAGCAACATGCAACAATTCCTCAAGGTGGTTAATGCTTAATAAGACAAGTGTTAAAAGCCCAGAGATAAGATAATGCAAAGCCATAAAAAAATCTGTTCGTGAATAGTGAAAGCTGTATCTGTATCTACGACGAAACAGTACATACATATTATTATATGCTGTAATGAATGGAATTCATCAATTGCATACTAGTTGTAAACACGCGATTAAAATCTGCCTAATGATATGCCAAAATTGCCAAGATTATTAGGTGATAAGTGTGATGCTATTGGCTTCTTTCATATACCTATATGCTTCTACTTTTCAATCAAAATTATGCAGATTATGAAGTTGTGTATGGGCCTGGGTCCTGGGTCACCTATTATACATTTAAGGACAGATTAGGTGTAGTGTTCAATATGAATAAATGCCGTCTGTCAATTAAAAGTAAACGCAGCATTATCAAACAGTCTGCAAATGTGGCTGAGGTCATCCCTTTTTGCAAATTTTAGTTGTTGCAATGATTTATAAAAGTTTAATTTCTCGAACAATAAAGCTTCAGGGTGGGATAACTTCCATTGAATTCCGTGAATGTAGCTCGTGGTTATCAGTTTATTTCACGAACACCCCGTCGTGCAAACCAAGCCCAGAAATAAGAGACCGCGCTGCAGACTCCACTGCAGATTATTTTTATCACAAATGTTTACAAATATTAAAAACGATAGCTCATTCTCATATGAGCTTGCTAAGTTAAAAACTATGACGCTTTCATAAAAAATAGTAACCTCTTAAAACAGTTGCATTACATATATTAAAAGATTTGTTGTGTACCGCAAAAAAAGGCTTACGTTTTTTTCAATGAATTAATGCGCAGTAGGATGAGTATTAGGTAATGATACGGTACATAACAGTAACAGTAACGCAAAAAACATTCTTTTTAGTTTGCATCAGCAAAAGCTTTTGTTTGCAAACAATCGATCCTTTTACAGTTAGCCCCTTTTATTTTATCAAGAGTTAGAGACCTTATTGAAAGTCTCGAACTACTCCTGTTAACAATGATTGATGGTGACCTGTTTGCAAGCAGAGTCGCATGTAGGGCTAACCAATTTTATTACTAAATTTAATCAAATATATATATATATATATATGTATTATGTTGCATCATCACCTACTATAATAAATCTTGAAAAGGTGACAGTAGGTAACAAATATTGTTACAGTGGTTAGTAAAAGGTAAAATATAATTTACTGACTTGTTTTTATTCATGCCCAATTCAGATATGTGCACTGTCGCAGTTGGCGACAGCTTTGCCTCAGAGACAAGTTCAACTTGGTGCTGGTGGTCCTCGCCCTGTCGCTTACGGAGGCGCAGCAGTAAGTCCCACATCATTTGGTCCAAACTATTCACAGCAGCTATCATTTGGCGCAAATTCCGCACCGCAAATTGCACAAACACAAACCCCAAGCCCTTCTGCATCCCCACAAATCCGCGCAAGAGGTCCATCCCCATATCAATCCCCGCAGCCTATTCTAATTTCTCAGGGTAATCCAAGCGCTTCACCAGCCACACCCGCTGGATTCGCTACCTTCCCTGGTGGAAGTCCATTTGGAGGTGCAGGCAGCAGACAAATTCTTACCTTGAGATCACCTCATAATCAGCAACAGGAGGAAGATGAATATGAATACGAGGATGAGGATGAGCCACAAATCCAAAGTAGACCAACTCCAAGACCTGTACAAGCTACGAGAGCTCCAATCAGAGTTGCTCAACCAACGCCAGGATCCTCCCATCTTGGAGCCGGCCCAGGTCGTTTTGTTTCTCAGGTATTATGGTCAATGCAATTACAAAGTGTGAACGTGTGTAGTTAATTTTTATGTGACAAATGCTTATCATGAAATTTTTGTCTTAGGTACAACCTCAACGTCAGAGTCAAAGACAGCCTATCCCACAACAACAATTTCCCCAAGCTGCCCAACCTCAACAACCTCAACGTGGAAATCCTCAGTCTGCCCCCAGACCCAACAATGGATTTGGACTTGATGGAAAGCGATCAAGACTGACCACCCCACCTCCAATCCAAACTGTAAACAGGTATATGAAACAAAATGATGATGGATCCATCACATGGGGATATGAAAACGAAGATGGAACCTTTAAAGAAGAAACTCTTGGAGCTGACTGCGTTGTTCGTGGCAAGTACGGATACATCGATCCTGAAGGCAACAAGAGGGAATATGAATACCAAACTGGTAATTTTTTATTAATTCAAGATGTGTCATCATGCATACATATTTATCACTGCAGAAGGACTGCTAATGTTTCTTGTGTTCATTCTCAGGAAACCCATGCGATCCCAACTAAGAAGAATCAAGAGGAGGAAGAGGAAGAAGAAATTCCAGACGGGCCAAGCCGACCACAACAACTTGCCGGCGTTCTTAACGCGAGACCAAGACCAGTACAGAGGAGACCAAATCAAGGTGGACAACATCAACAGCAGCAATATCAAGCCCAACCACAGTACCAAATTTCGTAGATCAGTGAAAGACTTTTTGTAGAAAATTGAGCTCTCCATCGAGCCGTTGTTTTATCAATCGTATAAATAAGCATTATATATTTTTCCGCTATTTACTTACCTCTTCCTATTATAAATACTCATTATTCGACGATTCATATTTGCTTGATTGTTGTTCTGGCTGTGTGTGTCTTTGCATGTGATTCTGTTACAATGACGTAAACAAGTAAAAGACTTTTACAAGAAACTTTTCGTCCTTTCTTTAATTGTAGTACTTGGTTTTTCCATCCAAACTGAAAGTACTTAACTTAGGTATCGATTGCATGCCCATGCAGCAAAGGGATATTTTTGAACAAGGAAATATATGCATGAGTGACTACTCGAAGAAATTCATATGTAAACGAAATGAGTTCAGGGCCCATAATAGACAATTTATTGTAGTTGGCTTGCATCATATTTTTAGCATTCAATTTTATTCAGCGTTTTTCTGCGGATCATTAGGTTTATTGTTTTCCAAATATTTTGTTGATATTTTGTTGATTATGATGACATATATATGTTGATACACAACAAGTGGTACTGGTATAGCTTTTTAAAGATGTATTTAAGCGAGCGACTCTCGAAGTTTTAGTAAGGTTTAGTAGTTGATGTTGTTGAGTGGAAGAATCGATGTCCTGAAGAACAACTCAGCTACATCTTCCTCAGTTTTCGGAGATTCCTGTGAGTTTCATATAGTGAGTGCTACAGCTAGTATGTATTAGAAATTTTATTCCAGGCAATTTTTAATAAGGCTCCTATTATAAAATTAATGCGACACAGAGGGAACTTAATTTGGAAGCGGTAGATTTACTTAACCTTTTACGTTCTGTCATTGATAGTAGTGTGCCAGTTGCTAATTTTATGAGTTTATGTTTTGAAGTAATGTGATTTAATTCCACTCAATTCATCTTAAAATAGTTTTAAATCGAGAAAGGCTCACTCATATTGAATTAGGTATGCTTGGATATTTGTCAAATTCTGAGATTTCCATTTTTGATGGGGAATATACATTTTACAAACAGGATGTAAATACTCTTTTTTACTGCAGAGAAAGCAAAACTGTTTTGTTTAAATTTCAATCGTAATACGAATATGCTGGTAATGCAGAAACACTCAGTCAACAATGATTAATTATTATTATTAACATTCAATCATGGCACGATGCGTCGGCACATCGCATCACACATCGTGAAAGCTTTTTTAACCAGCGTTACAGATGATACGAAAAGGTCTCAAACTACCCCATTTTTAATATCCCTGAAGACCCAATTTTTTAACATTGAAGTCAAAAATAGCAAGTTTCCTATCTCTTTAAACTATTAATATTCGAAATACGATGCGTATTTTAACTATTCTCCAGCAGAATGATATCAGTACTGAATACGCACATAAAATATATATATATATTAAAATCATACACAATAACTATTCTATCATCTTATGCATCAATATTAGTTTAGCAGATATTTAACAATATGTAATACACCTAATGAATTTAGTCTATTGGGTATTCGGACAAAAACTAGATGCAAAAAGGTTTTGGTAAGCTTGAAACGGTGCTTTGATAATGGTTGGAACATTTGATTAAGCAATTTAAAGCACAATCCTAACCCCTGTACTTTAATGTAAGCTTAATCTGGAGCAGCAATGCTTCGTTAAAGTGAGAATATTGACTTGTGTAAGTTCCTCAGTTCATAGTTCCTTTACATACAATACAAAGTAGTACATTCAACTCTACTCGTTACTTCGATTCAGTCAATTCAGTCAGGTGATGTACACATTTATACAGTGAGTCATCAATGGGAAACTATAACATGAAACTTGGCAAACAGTATTCGTTGAGCGTACTTATGAACAATCTCTTTATATCTGAATAAGCAATTAAATTGCTCAAATCTTGCCTTGTCCGTTTCTTACAGTCAATAGGAGCTATACGAGGAAACATTAGTTGAGACTTTCTTCTGAGGGATTTAGTTGGTAGATCGAAACTTGTTAATAACTAGCTAACTGAATTGATGGGCATAGGATTCATGGACACCGGATACATCGACGTTCCATTTACACCAGGAGGTATGCTTGATGGTAGCATGTTGAAGTTTAGATTGGTAGGCGACGAGCGGTCAGATCCTCCATTCAGTCTGTTGTAAAGGGCTTCTTCAATCAAACTGGCCAATTTTTCACGATCAGCCTGACATAATAGAAAATTGAATTACTAACTGAGTCTATACCTCTCAGCTCTCCTGTTCGTTCAATAACTTGAAACCATGTTTTACAATCTTAAGCTGGACTATGGAACACTGAATATTGATGTTGAATTTGAATGTACACAAAAACTTTGTAATACTGTAATAGACTAATAATTAAAATGCACTATTTAATTCTGCCACAGAATCAAGTAGTGTTAAACATGGTTTCAAATTTATATTGATACGTTTAGAGGTATTTTGTTATGCCTCATGGATAAATCCGAAGAAAACTAATTCGCTGGCTAAATCGAAGGCAGTATCAGTCTCATTAACAACACAGGATAACTGACGGTTCATCTTATCATCCATACGGACGAGAATAGTCATCTAAACATAAACAACAACAATTGTTTTTCAGGAACAGTCCTTTATATACTTCAATCATTACCAACTCACCAAAGGTCTCATTTATAAAAAAATATATTGTCTATATATGTTATAAATATTTAGTATTGACTAGCTTTTAAGAAATTCGATTTGTGATTTGTATAAACTTTGAATGAAATGTTTAAGCGCATAATAGAAACTTATTGGCATGTGAAAATATATTTGTGGGTTAGTACAAGTAGACCGGGTCCATCATCCCGTGCTTTAACATTGCACATCATGTTGACAATTCTTCGATTTTCTAATTCTGTAGGCTCTGGGCTGGCTGACTTCACACTATCAATTACTTCAGGACTGGAAGCCTGTTGTCTCGGAGGAAGGGGCTGAGGAAGCTCGAAGCATGTGAGGGGATAAATTCCAAACCTGCAAGTCACAATGAATAACATAGATCAGACAAGTTTATAATTTCTATGCAAAACAGAAAACAAAGAAAATATTCAGACGAATGACAATCTTCGCACCTAAAATATTTGTCAAAAAACAGTAATTAGTTTACAATCAAACAAAGAAAAGGATAAAAGATTACTAATAAAAGTAAGCAAGAAATCATATGACATGGATGTAGTGTTGTTTTAAGTAATTGCTTACTTGACATCTTCAACGAATTTTTCTAATTTCTCAGACACAGAAACATCGGACATTCTCCATTCTATACTATGATTGACTAACTGATCACTTTCTTCCCCGTTTTCAGCTGCAACTCTCACCACCTTCTTTATTTCAGCTACTACGACTTCAGGTCCGTAGTGACGGTTGAGAACTTCGTCTGTAATAGACTCTGATATAGTTGCTGAAATTCCAAGTAACAATATTACATTATGTCCTCCCTTTGCACAACAAGTAATATGTCATAATTACAATCAGTATCATACCTGTAGCTTTGACTAAGGCATGGGCTGATAACAGTTTGAGTGAAGGTACTTCATACACCAAAGGATGAAAAAGCAATTCTCTCGCTGTTGGCCGTTTTTCAGGATCATGCTGCAGGCATTTTCGAATAAAGTCTTTGAGAGGAGTTTCGTCAGCTTCAAGTGACTCAATTGTCCGATTTATGTGCTCTTCTGTGACCATTGTTCCGGAGTCTCCATTTCCCTGGATCTCCAACGCAGCCATCTCAAGTGCACACATTCCAAACGAATAAATGTCAACCGCAGATGTCAAGGTTGGACTTGAGTCTGTAAATTCAAGCAGGACAAATTCTTGGTATAGAAATTCATGCAAAGTGAGCTTATTATTTATCATACGCAAAACATGAAAAATATTGGAGACTTTCCAAATAAAACAATGAAATTTGATAAATACAGCATACTAGTTTTTTTGTAGATGATCTAATACGTAACATTATCAATTATTAGAAAACAAGATACCAACTAAACTACAATGCTAACAAAATTACCTCCACTCCCACTACTTTCATCTGTATCAAGTAATCCAGATTCTGAACTGGGTAACATTATGCAGGTGCCAAAATACGTATCAATGTTTAATAGCTTAATTCCAGTATAGCATTGCCCCAAACAATCACAATTACAAACAACTAACACATCGCTTTAGATAAAACTTTAAAAGTAAGACGAGTTCTTCAATCAGGCGTAGCTCAGACTTAACAAAGAGAGAGAGGGACGTACTAGAGCTTGAACGACTTGAATAAAATCACTTTCGCTACTGCAATGAGTTGAAGGAGTTAACGTTTAAAAATGCCCTAAGCAGACCTACGTCGGCGACACAATGTCTGGTAGTACCGATGTGATATCACTAAACGTACAATTGGAAAACATAGTACAGCGAAATATTTGTATGTAACAACAAAAACAACATCGATTCATCACATTCTGAGATCTTTCAATTCATGGAAAAGTACAGCAGTACAAAATAACCAACGAACCCTACCCCAACCTAAAGTCGCACGAGTGCTTCGACTCTGCCAATAGCTTTTTTTTGTATGAGGAAGCATAAAATCAGCAACAACTGATAGAATGGGGTAACCCCAACTTTAGTGTCTTCGCTCTCGAGGGAGTAAAAATAAAATTAGCACTAAAGATGCCACATATATGCATTACCAAAAAATCGTCATCACATCTTGGTAAGGCAAATGTTTTCGCGTGTGTGTGTCTTAATCCATGTGAATGATATTCAAGCACGAAAAAGAAGCTCGTGTTCAACATATATATGGTACAAGTAGATGTCTTGTGTCTTAGTATGCATTTAAAGATTACTAAACAAAATCACGATAAATCGCCGATATAATTTAAGTATACGTATATATAACGGTGTAACACAACATCCTTGATTTCCAGATTTAAAAACATGGTAAGCGCATAATTGGTTTCAAAAAGACCATTTGGACCCAATCAAAGAACAATGCGTAAGTTAAGCACAATGAACTCACCTCCATATTCAGGAGCCACAAAATGTAGGTTCTTGATGTTATCCCGGCACGATTTGACATGGTGATGAATAGCATCAGGGGCCACTGTCCCAACAAAAA
>JAANSM010005312.1:0-10244 GCA_036850725.1 Orchesella villosa | reverse complement strand
ACCTACGAAGTGGAATTCAGTGTGCTGTGCAATGAAGAGAATGGATAATTTAACTTGACTTCTCCTACACCATGTCAGTTGCACACATACACAGACACACGTAAGTAGTATGTTTATGAAAGGCACTGCAAAGCATCTCTCATCCTAAACTAAACTGAAGTTTACTGACTAACACACCAAGTATTTGTGATGAGAGTTCCATGGGTTGAATCGAATTTTTGATGTCGCAATCGTTACGCTAATGAGAACATATTAGCCGGAAAGGTTTGAGCTTTGAAAACTAAAGTAGATAGTTCCTAAGAGTAGTTCCATTATTACAAAATATAAAGCGTTATGGCCCAGTAGATCTATAATTTGGCATTCTAGATCGTTTTATTGTAAGTATCGATTATTATTCTAAAGGGAGTTATGATTTATAAAGAATAACTTCGTGTTCCACTTAGAATATATTCTTTACGTAGCAGGTGCTTTGGCCATTTAATTTTTTGATCCCTTATAATATAATGTCGAACTTCATTTCAGAGATAGCATGGATTTGTGAATGGATTATTACACAGTCGTTACAGAATCTTGATATCTTGACTTTTGTTGCATAATACCCCATCGTTAAGTTTTATGCAAATTAACCTTTTCTAACACTTATTTTTATGGTGTTAAATCAACTTTCTATGTACAAAGCACTTAAAAAGCCGTGAAACTTTCTGCCTCGCAAGCATGCGTGTGTGTGTATGGTATAGTGAGCCTATCATAAATAGCGTAAACACCCCATCCTTTTTTTAATATCCTCATCCTCTACGATGTATGAAGGACGAAATAACATTTCCTTTATCTATGTCATCCAAATTTTTATGAATCGTGCCATATTGCATACCTTTTAGATTCTCATGGATTTAGAGTAATATCTCCTTCGCTAAATCGTTGCTTTCAATGTTATTAAATTTCTTTATGGACAATACCTTTGGACAACACACACAAGAGTTATTTAAGTGATACTTAGACTTCCAAGCATTATTAATGCAATGAACCTATACAATAATTGAATAGTCAATTTTAATTCATTTCCATAAGGCTATATACCTCTTTTACAAGGACTAAGAAGTAGACTAGTAGACACATGCTACAAAAGCACTTTCTATTACTCATTGCGTCGCAGTGTCACGTAATTACGCTTGGAAGAAAAGTTCATTATCCTTGTTTCATCAACAAAACAACACACTCAACATCTGAAAATTTGTAGGTGGAATGTGGATGTTTTTTCATGATCTTGCATATATTGATGATAATCAATACATTTTTACCGAGGCTTAAGTATGTCCTAATGTGCAAAGGATATGAATCATTATGGCTAAAGCATCCTAAAGCCATTGTAATTTTTGAGAATTAGGATTCAGGAAGTGATATGTAGCGGATATTGAGGAAAAGGGGCAACGTGATACTAATGGAATTGCATTTGATCCTTCTAACTTAAACTTCTGCAGGAAATTCCACTTACTACAGGAAATCTTATTTTTTTAAATAGCTCACAAAGCAATGTCACTATGAAAGTTCAATACGTAAGATTTAATTTAGCGCACACAATTTGGTAGTAAAAAGAACAAAAAAAGCAAATGAATACCCAAATATCAAGCATGTCAATACTTATTCGATAAATGAATCTCTGAAATTAACATAAAATCATAGCATACAAAACCAGTAATCTAATCCTAGATTTAAAAGCATGCCAAGTCTTCAGCATTGAACAAATTACTACACACCTCTAATACCGAACTACAAGATGAAGTTAAGTCAAGCACGAAGTAATGCAATAATTACATAACAATACGATTGAAAGCAACACCACTCCGCCTCCTGCCCTCACTGATTACCCCACCACGGCAGTAAAATTGTCATTTTCTGGTTTAATGCTTTGTATATTATTAAAATGAAAACGATTATTGAGTTCGTCGTAAGATGCGTGTGTATGTATTTCACACAAGAAATCTGATTTTAATGACATTTTGTCCTTTTACAAGCCTCACTACGTCCTTACCAAAAGTCATACAAGAAAGAACCTCTCATGTCTGTCCTTCCTAATTCTCCTATTTAGCATTCATCACATTAGTGAAGAAAATTTATGTGGTCTTTGGTGTGAGTCACCGAACGAAAAATGTCTTGTGAGTTACGACATCGATACAACAGCCGAAGCCACCTGTGCTAATTGAGAAGAGAACAGTATTAGTTATAGTAATATTGCTCGTGTGCATTATGATGGTTGTCTGAAATCCCTCTTCTTGACTCTTGAGAACTTTAAATTCAGAAGAGTCTGAGTGAGTGTTTGCTACTTCTTCCATATAGAGATTTACGAATTCTATTCCTGTTTAAAAATCCTTTTTGCACTTATATCTATACATTCATAGCTTAATTGTACCAGCGAAAAATTATTCATATATACAACTACACGCATGTTGTTCATTTCATTCCATACCTACATACATTTTGCAATTGCAGTTCAACAACGTGGCCTACTAAAGTAAGAGTTCTTCAAAACCAAAGTTTGACTGCTTTCGGCTTTACAGTTGAGTTGTAGGAGTAAATGGTGAGTTTAGTGTTGTAGAAATTTATGCAAATAATTCACAACATCGCATCACATCACTTGCTTATGTAGTGCAGAAGCTGAGAGCGCAATTATTATTGCAAGCTATCCTCCCTCCGGGAATATAATATGGTCCACCATTGTTTATGCTATGTTCCTTGCTCGCGAGAGTGAGAGATGTTAATAGCATTTATTATTACCTTTTGAAGTTCATAGAGAGAAGTGCAGATTCACTATTAAAAAGGCAAAATACTTAATACAGTGCTTTTTCCAAGCAGAGAGAGATTTATATGAACGTGAGGACTACAACGAGTTTTTTGCTAAAACGCTCCATCATCCATCCTAAGAATAGCCATTAAGTGGTTAAATATTCTTGCATTGTGTTTCGTGTTGTGAGTTATCTTATGATGGTGATAGCTGTGGTGTGTCATATTTCACGCATTTTTGTTTGAGCTACGAAGAGGAACTCAGGAAGAGTGAGAGGAGGTGAGGCTAGGTGAGTCGTGTAAAATAATAGAATCCTGTAAATAATCCTGCAGTTTGTTTAGTGTAAATTATTGTTGTATGTACTACGCACAATCTCTAGTAACCGTGTTTTAATGCACAAATACATATATATATACCTGAATAGCTATATAAAGATATTTTATACTACGTACAAAAGCTGTACGTACCTATACCCTGTGCGTAGATATGGATTATAAGTAGTCATTGGGGAAACTTGATTCAAATTAGTTAATAATTCGACAATTTGCTCATTAATTTCAGAACACAAATGTAGAGACGATTGCTTCCTTGGATTTATTCTCAAAGTGCTTTCCCTTAACATTACATTGTACAAAGCCTATTCAAAATGGAGGATGATGATTCTGGGTCTTTCATGGGCACTTGCTGGGGTTGGACCAAGCCCTTTGCATCATACATCGGAAGTATACTGTTTCTTATAGCATTTGCCCTGATCTTTGTTGCATACGTTTCACCAAATTGGCTGGCTGTGATTCCATCGAAGGCTCCTTCAGACAACACGTTTTTGAACATGGGTCTATGGCTTACTTGCTATACGAATGTGAAGAACCCCTACTATGATACTGCATGGACTTTTGGGTGAGCAAAAAATTTATAATATAAATAACCTGTAAATTACAACTGAATTATGTTATTGGACAGAAAGTACTTAATAATTTGAAGTACATATTCTTCTTTATTCATAGATATCAAGGGTGCAGATGGGTCTACTATCCAGTCTTGGCATCATTCACCAGCTTGCAAGACTATTTGAACATGGGTCTATGGCTTACTTGCTATACGAATGTGAAGAACCCCTACTATGATACTGCATGGACTTTTGGGTGAGCGAAAAATTTCTATCACAAATAATCTGTAAATTACAACTGAATTATGTTATTGATCAAAGCGTATTTTAAGCGTAGTTTAAGCAAGCGTAATTTGGATCCATATTCTTCATTATTCATAGATATCAAGGGTGCAGATGGGTCTACTATCCAGTCTTGGCATCATTCACCAGTTTGCAAGACTACCTCTTACCATGTAAGAAAGAACCAAGTGCATTGGTAATTAATCGTATATAGCATACGAGCTATGAATTGAGTTGCACTATTTTATCGTTTATATCTTGCGTTTGATTGATTTTAGCATTTATTGTTGCCGTCCAAATCGGATTTTCATTCTGTTTTCTCCTCACCATGATCCTCTTCTTTGCCATAATTGTGTATTTGATCAAATACAGCCGGGGTAATAGAGAAGGGAAAGTTCCATTTCTAATTGTGACAGGCATGCTGCTGCATACAGCTGGTAACAAATCTACATATAATCCTTACCTTTCACTCTTAGCTTGCATTGCATTGCAGTGTGTAGGATGATTAATCCATGTCCATCGAGACAATGCATGAATAGGCTAACGTCTACATAGTTTTCAACAAAACAGCAATTTGATTGAATTTTTAATTATTTTGCAGGAATCTTGGGCATACTTTCAGTAATCGTTTTCGGAAGTCTCGCCGGAAGTCGTTACTGGTGCATACCAATGGCAATTTCACAAGATTTCATGGGCTTTCGGCTTAGCTGTAGCAGGATCCGTACTTTTGCATATAGCAGGAATATTCTTCCTAGTGGAAGCATGCTGCCAATTCAAAAGTCGGCAAAGAATGCTGGAGGGTCGGTACTCATTTTCCACCGTGAGTCAACCCAGCATGGGAGTGAAGAAAGCATGACAATCAACCGCGGGGCAAACCGAACCAACATCCACTTCCAAAGCATCCCGTCAACCCAGTCCATCGTCAGCTACCACGATGACTGCTGGAGATGCAGGTCAAGAAACAATGTTGGACTCTGCCTCGCGCCTCGTACTCACTCCAATCAACAAATTATCATCTATGTTAAAAGATCGATTTGGAGTTTCTGAACGACATGATGAATTCAAAATGGCACAAGTCGATGAACTGGATAAGGATGGCATTCCCCAGCGGCCAGAACAACTTGAAGGAAGTCCATATGGTAGAAGGAAGCCATTAGCTAGCAGAATAGAAAGCGAAACTGTGCAACAGCAGTCAGCCCCAGCAACTCACCGACCACCGTCACCCCCAGTACCACCACCTCCAGAATTGGATGAAGGATTTAATGAGTCACCCCCTCGACCCGCAACACGAGCTGAAGTATCGAAGCAAGCTTTATCCACAATTTTAAATTCTGTTGCTGCCAAACAATCACATCAGTATCCACACCGGGATACGGGAGAGGGTGAACCACGCTATAGTTTCAGCTCTGCCAGTTCCACCGATGAAATGCTGCCAGCAGCAACACATCAACAACCTCCGTCCAAAGATAGACAGTTGATGACATCAGCATTGTTTGATAGATTCTCCGCCAAACCCACACCAGCACCCGCTGGAAAGGGAAGACAGGCTGAGAAGCTTTATAAAACGCCTGAGCAAAGTGTACCAGTGACGTCATCTTCAGCTTACACTCCACCTCCACCCCAGCCTTTGGCCAATCATCCCTCTACATCAACATACGGTTTACCGTCATCGCCATCACCACTGCCATATGGGTATTATCATCAGCCAGTTGCTCTAAAAAGGTCTTCTCCTGAGACCCCATCCCATCCATTTAGCCCTGCTGACACCCCAACGAAACCGAATCTTTCGTCCCTATTTCATGGACAAATGACACCGTCCACTGCGAGTTCACAGGGGGATTCACCTCCAGCATTTAAAGCAATGGCTAAAGGGGAGCTCCGAAGTATTGAGATATCCAGCCCAGTGTTAGTTTCGTCATCTAATCAAAGCATTAGACAAATGCAAACTTCACAGACTTCATCAACAGGGCAACACCAACCACTTGCCACTGCTAGTTTACAGAAAGTGGTTTACGAATATGCGGTTCCATCCGCACCACCAGTGCCTGCAACTACCCAAGCGCAAAGCACCCGGGGGTACGAATACGAACAGGGTGGAAGCAGAAGAGCAAGACCGGAGCCATTATCATTCCATCAAGACGCTAGGGCAGGGGCGAGGAGAGCAATTGAGGAAATTATAACACATGAAATTGATAAAGAAATGAGTGACCTTACGGAGGAATTACCTGGAGGTAGATCGTCACAACAAGGTGCAAATGGCAAGGGAAACAATAAGCCATCAATGTCTACTGCTGCGGCTGTTGCAGAAATACTGGCTAATCGACAACCCCTCTCAGTGAGAATCAGTATTGAAAAACACAAGAAGGAAACTTCTTACAAAAAGTCTCAGTCTTATGGACCGGATGGAAGAGGGCATAAGAAGGATGGTGGGGGTGGAGGCAAGAAGGGGAACACTCCATTTTCAGAATCATCCCTTTGAATGTGAAATGAAGTCACATAAATGGGGAGGGACAAACTATATTGCATTGTGTTGATTTTGATTATTCCTTATTATATTTATATTTGTACATAATAATGTTGCTGTACGGCGGGTGCCGTTATGTTAAGAGACGAGCCTTGGACATAAATAGGACAGAATAGAATATTCAAGTATCTGGGAGGAGATGGAGATTACTTTCATAATAGTTAAGCTGTTACTAACTTTTTATTTTAGTTCACAAATGCTTCTCAATTTCGTTATAGGCGATCAATATAACAAACTAGAAAAGATGATGTTTCTACCAATTTTGTAAATCATTTTCAATAGTACCCCATCGAACTTAACAATTTGCCATTCTGTAGGAGCCCAAGCCAAATGCTAAAGCTAAAGGCGGGTTTAGTGTTCATTCTTGTTTTGTACATGCTTATGATATGATATGAGGTTTCCACCGAAGTTCAGTTTAGTGCTCGGATCCCTACTTGGGGGTTTGAATACTGACGTACTGATTGGCACTATTAAATAAGAAATTAAATTGTAATTAAATATCAGTTGTCAGTTTTACTTAAATAATTGCTAAAAAGCCCAATAAATACCTACAATTATACTTCTTTCCAATGAAATGTGATGTATTACTAGCATTAGTGTTTTAATTTGATTGGGTTCAATCATTTTGCACATGTATACAATACGATACAATTCATATGACATCTATGCTACTTAATTTTTTCAGAAAACTGAAGGAAGATAAAGATACATCAAGTCATTTTAACTTAAGTACAAAGTCTAAAACAATTTATACATCTTAAATCATGATATACTATATCTATTCCCGAAGGAGGAGGAATGCTAAGAAAAAATATTTTTTTATCTGCATATTTCCTAGGTACAGCTGGAAGACTAAACTTCATTCATCAGATGTCAGGAATTCCATTTACACCTCCGTCTGTAGAAATTATGAAGTAGCTAACAATTTAAGGTTTTCACGCTTTACTATAATTAAAGTTCTAACTTGTTCTATAGTCCCAGCCCATGTGATAAGTCCGTGCGGTTAATCTGCAAAGAGGAGAAAACTAGTGTAATAGAATTGAAATTATATTTATGCATAATAATACCACAGACTTCCAACAACTCCTCTATTTTTACGTCTATGCATAATACATACTGATATTAGTAAACACATAAATGTTTAAATTGCATTGTCTTCATATGAATAATTCGAAGCTCTGACACAAAGTGAACAGCATTTAGAAACATTTCCCTCAACAATTTTATTTGGTCAATCAACTTCCATTAATAAATTCACGCTCTTGGTAAATCTAATAGGTTTATTGAGCACTACGGTACGACACTTCTTTGTAAGGTCATGTTTTTTATTACTTGGTATTGGTATATGACGCCTTGTGTTAAGCCTGTATCATGTAAAATCACTTTGCGCACCCAAGCCGTAACCGTAACTATCAGTACAAGGTTGAATCGAAACTGCATGATCTTAGAAGAACAATAGGTGGCCACCCTACTGCTGTCATTTACTTTTACTCACGACTTCACTCCACTTAATATTCGTTACATATACACATTTTGGTGAAGATCCGAACCTGCTCGTATGAAAATAAGTTTCATTTTCTTATTTTATTCCCTGTAGGTTGATTTATGGGAATCCCAAGCCTCCCAAAGCCTATAGATTTCGCAGTTTCAAGTTCAGCCAACTAAGATAAATAGATTTCAATTGTGTGTTGAGTCCGAGTCGATCTCACAACTGCTCCTTTGTTGCAATCTCCTTTGAGGTGAAGGTGAGGGTGGACTCTAAAATTGAATAGCATTAAAAGTCAGTCTAAACCTACAACAGCATCAAAATAGGATAATAATTTATGGCATATTATGTACATGCATGTTTGTTTAATGATATTAAGATATTCATGCAACACTTTATTGTTTTAATAACCATTGAAATTGATTTTTAAGGTTGCCAGATATGTAGGAGGTGGAATCAGATTACAAAATATTTCCAAATGTAATAAAAAAAGGCAAATGTTATTGTTACAATTACAAACCAACCTACAAGCTACCTACATTGAGAAAAACAAGGTCTACATTTCCGACCAAATTATGTATAATCCTCACTTCGAAAAAAAATGTCTCGCTCGGCACTACAAGTGATCCATTAATATTAAAAAATGATAAAAACTTTTGGGAATAAGACCAATATTGTGATATGAGAATGGATTCGAAACTAATTCATGCGTATCAACTCACGTTTACCTTAAAGCTATAGGACAGCAACGTAATATATCTAATATAATATAGGATGTTTTGATGATCGCTTCATGCAGCGTAGTTCAATGTAATGCCTAATCCAATCCTCCATTGCTTTGCCGTACGCCAGGCCAGTGTCTAAAAAGATCGTGAATAATTATTTTTTGCACTTGTTCCATTATATGTTTTGAAGAGGAGGAGGAGAGATTTTCACAGGATTCTATTCTTCATATCTTATTACTGAGGGGCCATGTCATGATTCCAATTTAGATCAGATCGATGAATCTGGCATTGTGTTGAGAATTAGGCGTTAATGAGAGCAATTACAGAAGAAAAAAAGACTCTTAGTTTTCCTAACCTGTTTGAAACACTAGCGTCAGGAGTTTCAATGAAAAATGAGTTAAGTCATGTAAGTTGTCAATGGAATATGTGTCAACGATGATCACTCATAGCCTTAAGAATTTTTAAACTAATTATAAATGGTATTCTATACAGTATTTTATCTCTTTCCTATCAGATTGTTTTGTTCTTGGGCATGATTTTACAAGCATTATCATCAAGTACATTATAATAGGAAGGAACTTTGTGCTGCTTTCAGCTCAATTCAAAAAGTTCATTGCAGACCAGACCAGAAATTGTGATAGAAAAGGAGGTAGACAGGTGCAAATATAGAATATATTATAAGAACATGATGTAGCTGGCTAATTGCGGATAAAATATTCATCACCATCATAGTCAGGATCATTTATCAAGTACATGTGATTGAAAATGGATGAGAAGTTCAATGAAAAATTTGTAAAGGTAAGCAAAGATTGAGTACAGAGGCGCTACCAACCAACTACCAACAACGTCAAAAAAATTGTCTATTTTGTTTTCTGCTGAAGTAGATGAAGCCTGTCTGTCAAATAGCATCAATGTATTCACATCTTCAATATACTTTTCATTCAAAAGACGACATATAGCAGAAGATGTGAAAGAAACGTGCTTTTGACGAAGTTCATTAAACTACTGGCACATATTTACATTTGCTAAATTTTCGACGAAGAAAAACATAACCTGTTAGATATATACAATATTATGTTGTTTATATGAGACAAGTATACGCTCTGCATCACTTCAGTTTGTGAAGAAATGAAATGAAGATTTCATCCTACTGACAAACTGACAAGGTTGTAATAGTCACCTTACTTTGATTCATTTATAAAACATTATGATTAGAACTCGCTGTTTTATATATTGTAATTCACGTACCCATTCATTTATCATCTTCTTTGCAATCATCAGATTTTCATCTTGTAAGCTTTGTCTTGGGATGGATGTATATACTCGTATATGCATTTAGTACAAGTACAATACAATATAAACATAGCCTATAAATATAGTATAAATGCAACATGCATCGCAACATTCGCAACAAAGTTCTATTTTCTAGTATTACTATTTGTGGCTTCATTTCATTGATGGGTACTACTACTGAGCGAAAGAACAAAATTCATCTTAATATGAGTATTTCCAAGGAACTTACTACCACAAAGAAAAGTGGTTATAAGTTCTTTAGTATTTCC
>JAANSM010005311.1:0-10245 GCA_036850725.1 Orchesella villosa | reverse complement strand
TCTTATCTATTTACAAATTTATGCTGGTTGCGGGTTGGCTCAAAACAGATTATTTTACAATGCCTATTCATGCATTGGTTTATCCTACTTAAAATTATTTCTATAATTCTATTAATTCAAAGCTTTATAAAAACAAAGTGTAAATGTACAAGCACAATAGATATAATACGTATAATATTTACTTTTATACTATGTGAAATGTATCTATATATTCATTTATCTATGTATAAAGCAGATTTTTAGCTAGCTGTATGCAACTTATAAAAACTTATTCAAAATTAGTATTGAACATATTTAGATCTTCAAATGGAGCAGTTGCGGTATGATGGTCCAACATTTGGAGCATGTCCTGTAGCTCACCAGGTGCCTGCGGATGACCTGGATGGCCTGGGTGACCAGAAGGACCAGGAGCGGCTCCAACAGTGGCTGCTGGACCAGCGGTAGGTGGTCCTTCTGCGCCCGCTGCAGCGTTCTGCCATTGCCACATTCCTAAACGAATACACAAAAATATATTGAATAATACTGTCTCTTTAAGATTAAATATTTTGTGATTAAATTAATTTCTTACTGAAGATACCTTGGGCGGAAGTTGGCGGGGGGTGGTAAGCATTGCCTTGCGTTGGTGGAGGAGCAACAGCACCGGCAGCCCGAGCGGAGCCTCCGCTAAGCTGAGTGTAAGTGGGCCCGCTTGGCGATCTCGAAGGACTAATCTGATTGTATTGCTGGTAACCCTCCGAGCCAGACTGTAACAGAAAAAATTTCCACATAGTTAAATTAAAATGGGCTGGAGGTTGGCTGGAAGAATATTAGAATTGTCCTACATACAAAGTGATATATTCTATATCCAACAGAGCCAAAAGTAAATTTCCTTTGAACAATAGAACAACGTCGACTTTTGGAAGACCTGTCTTTTTCTGACAAGTAACGAAGGACTTCCATTACAATCTTGACAATCAAAAATGACTTTGTCCCGAAGAAACGCTGTTCAACACAAGCATTCATGCCACTAAAAGGCAAATCAAGTTGACAAATTACCATCCCTAACGATTCACTACCATTCTACGAAACTAGTATTTGTAACTTCATCTTTTCCACGTTTTAGAACTACACCAAAAACTCAGCTTTATTCAGTCATTCTTTCTAACTCTTAACATATTTCTTGTTCCTAGTAAAATCATTTGAGCACATCATAATTCAAGCTGTTTATTGTATGTATATGGCTGTTAAAACTCTAAGCAATAAAAATCTGCCAAGATCAGCCCTCTATTATAAAAGTTGCATACAAATTACTCATATAAACAAAGACATTGCAATTAATCCTTTGGCAAATACTTTTGACATGTAGATTTGAAAGGGTATATATATATTTTGAGGAATGTACAACTATAAAAAGCTTTTTTCTTTTCTTTCATCTCTATTATCTCAACGATTCCACATCCCATGCATACAAATACAAACAAGCTATAACCAAAACGTTATATGTTGTTTTATTTTGTGTATGGATTTTATAGCCAAACAGCATAGAAATGGTTTTAAAGACTTGACTCTCAGCATAAATCACAAATGTCTCAAAGCAGTAAAAAACAGCGCTGCATGCGTAATGAGCCATAAAAAGTTTAAACACACATCATATCGCTTTACTTTTACAAGTTGTTATTTCTCAACTATGCATTAAGTATTGTGTTATCTTTCTTATATACGCTTTTAAGATTTCAAACAGGTTAATGACAACGAGTCAAGCCCGATCTGTGCTGAAGCTAATAATTGTGCATAAAAATTCACAAAAAAAATTAGTATGAAACACCTCAACCGGGCAGGGAATGATAACATGCCTTGTGTGTCAGTACCGTAAAGAAGCGTCACCGTCTTCCAAAGTTATATATGAAGTGACTATCCTGAGTGATACGACGAAAGACATAAAAAGTGAAAGAAAATAATTGCAGGTAATTACTTGTCTAATGTGCTGCTGAGATGCTTGTTGGCTCCAGGCTACCTGTCCCGGAGTTGGGCTGGTGTTGGCTTTGGTTGTAATGCGATTGAGAACGCTTCCCGGTGACTCCGTTGATCCGGTTGCATTGGATGCTGGTTTGAGCTGGGGAATTGTAGCTGATTGG
The DNA here is from genome assembly GCA_036850725.1 of Orchesella villosa. Taxonomy (NCBI): domain Eukaryota; kingdom Metazoa; phylum Arthropoda; class Collembola; order Entomobryomorpha; family Orchesellidae; genus Orchesella; species Orchesella villosa. Next base: position 8,131 of record JAANSM010005311.1, on the reverse strand, counting down.
TGAGCTGCTTTGACCTTCGTAATTACTGTAGCTGCTTGCACTACCTGCTCGTGTACCTATTTTAGGTGAAATTATAAGTTTTGGTAAAAAAAAAGTTTTTACAAATTTGTATGTCAAATGCAACCATAAAAAAGAAGGGATGTAAAAATTTAATTACTTTGTATATGAGAAGAAACCATGTGAGATGAATACATGGCGTCTCTTGGTGAGTCGTTGCATGGAGTAATCCAGGCCGGGCTGTGCTCCAAAAGTTTGAGCTACCGTATGATCACCCGGATTATTGTTGTCTGCTGTTCCATCGTGGGAATGTTGGAGCGCTCTGTGATTTCAAGGGAGAATTTATAATGTAAATGCATATACTCCAAGTGAGTGACTGATAAGATGTCGTATAGATAAACTTTTAGGCGCTCTCTCTCTCATCCTTATCATCATTTATCGTCGTCGTTTCAAACTTTTCAAAAGTACTTTCATCGGCGGCTTCTTTCCAAAAGGAAAGTTTTTGTGATCAATCTGTCACCCATTCATTCATACATTTCAGCATATTATCTTTGTCATTTTGACATCTCAATGGATACTCTCATAACCCCATTTACTTCCTTCAACAAAAACGAAAACTTTTTGACAGACATAAAAGGGGACGATGATGATTGTGATTCCAGTTTTTATTGTTTCCTTTCATAATTGCTCCCCTTTGATGCATATAAGGTTTTACAGGCAAAAAAGTTTCTGGGATATTTTCTCTATTTCTAAACTAAAAATGAAGTGTTGGAGTGCTGGCATTAGATAACACTTTCAACTTTGAGCGAAACATGATAAAAATCTTTTTTACGGTTGAATAAAACTCTCTAAAAAAAGTAAAATGAATGGGAACTGGAACGGGGTAGATGGATGACTGAAAATGTTCTCGACGAACTGTCACGCATCAAAACGGTCGAAGGATTGAATGGCATCAGAGAGTAGAAAAACAGCTCAAATTACAAAGCATATGCTTTCTATTAATTTCAAGGCTCTCAAAACTAAAGAAAACCTCCTACGTTTTTCCTGTTGATACTCTTGACAGGACATGCCAGGAAGTGCTAACCATTGAGTTATCGCCTATGAAATTAAATGCAAATCGCCCAAAGAGTTTGCTCCAACTTTAAGCAATTAAAGTTGCATGTAAATAAGAGACTGGTTGGTAGGTTTGGTGTGTAATCTGAATGTTTATACACTCAATTTTTTTCTTCATGAAAACATGCAACTTCCTCTGGAAAATGAGATGAGGTGTTTTGTCGTATTCGTATTGTCCAGAGTTCGTAGAAGTTTATGCAAGAATACCCTTCCTTTTTTAACTTTTCTCACAACTTTTTTTGACTCAGAAGGAGTTACCAAAAGTGATTTGGTGAAGAACCAAGAACCAATACCATAACCAACCTTAGGATATCTAGATATATCATATTTTTGTTTCGCTTGATCAACTTGAAAAAAGCCACCCAGAGCTCCTTTTCCCATATAAAAAGGTATGTGAATTGGTTGTCGACCCTACTATTTGATAAGTAGTGTACCTGTACATGGGCTTTAATCATGAGGGTATGTTTGCGGTCTGGACATTTTGGGATTGGGATGGCGAAAGGTTGTACAATTGAAATAATGTACTTACTTTTTTTTATATATATACTCTCAACTATTACACACATCAATAGAGATTACAAAAACAAAACGTAGAAATAATACACACAAATACATAACATTAAGCATAACAATCGAAGACATACTTGGCAGATGTGTTGGTGCAGACGATGTACTCCACTTCGTCCGTATACGGGTTGAGGAAGGCGAAAGCGGATGTTCGAAGCCAGACCCATTCTCGATTTTTACCCCGACACCGATACATTACCGACATCACCTGCCCTTTCAACTTGAGAACTGCAATCAACCACCGAAAAAAACATATCATGCTAACAAAAATTCATTCCCTCCATTATCATCATCATTCAACGTGATTATTATTACTTTTTGCCTCTTCTACTCTAATATATATACTACTTTCTGCCTTTTAGCTTTTCATCTACGATCAGCAAAGCAACTTATAGTAGCAAAAGCATGCGATACGAAATTTATATATATAACATTACAAATTAAAACTACACATAATATGAAGAAATATAAAAGCATTTTTTTTATCAAACTTGGTATGTAACTGACACGAATTCAAGAGATCACGCAACCTCAAAATCTAACTGACTGAAGTCAACTCGACTTACTAAAGTAGCAGTACAGTGTGAGCTAGAGCACAGCAAGAGCTACCATATGAAAAAAAATATTACAAGCAACAACCCTTTCTTGCTCGTCCAATTTTTTATGTAATGGTTTCAAAGCAACTTATCAAACACATCCATCTCTTCCAAAATGAGAATAATATAATGAGAGCCGTGTCTGCGCCAGAGGACATATCATTTAACAATTCTACCATTTTGTAGGAAAAAAATAATGCGAGTTATTGCATTGCATTGTGTTATTCTACACAGAACTTTAGTACATAATTTATATTATATGTTATTTTAGTTTTGAAAAAAAGTTTTATGCTCGTAGTTTTCCTCATTGAAAAAGCCCAACGTTGAATGTACTAAAAATGGCTGATAAAATTCATTTGTAACAAAATAACAAATGATAAAATATAAAACCAAGGAGTAAAACTATACTGTAATGACCAGAGCAGAAAAATTACGCTGATGATGAGGACGACCATCCTAACAAAAAACGGGAAATGATGAACTACACTGTATCACCACCCTCCTTGAAAAGGAGCAAAAAGGAGGTGGTTGAAACATAAATCACAAGCACATTTAAAGGCGCCGACAGATCGTCAGGAAAAGGTCATTCGTTTATATGTTATTTTAGTTTTGAAAAAAAGTTTTATGCTCGTAGTTTTCCTCATTGAAAAAGCCCAACGTTGAATGTACTAAAAATGGCTGATAAAATTCATTTGTAACAATGATAAAATATAAACCCAAGGAGTAAAACTATACTGTAATGACCAATGCAAAAGAATTACGCTGATGATGAGGACGGCCATCCTAACAAAAAACGGGAAATGATGAGATACACTTTATCTCCACCCTCCTTGAAAAGGAGCAAAAAGGAGGTGGTTGAAACATAAATCACAAGCACATTTAAAGGCGCCGACAGATCGTCAGCAAAAGGTCATTCGTACAGATCAACGCACATAAATTACAGTGCCAGACAAGTCAAAAAATCACATTCAACTACACTTGATTTGCATGCTATCAAAGTATTTGTATCAATCATATCATCATCAGTGGGCACACAGAAGCCTGTTTAGAAGGACTCTGACATGACATCAAACGCAGACAGTGCGTTACATAGTTTGCATGATCATTTAAATTCACATGAAATCCTCATATTTGCAAAACATGTCCTTAAACACAGATCATGAAGCAAACGATATACAGTAAATATAATCGTGTTTACAAACAATTGACGGTGCAGAAAGGATTAAGACGATATGATGATGAGCTTTACGTTTACGAATTGTAGAGTAATGGTGTTACATTACATGTTTTGTGAAAACTTAACTGCTCACTCCGAATCGTAAGGGTAGGTTCTGGGCTCAGTAGCTGCAGACATGACATATAGCATGGATCATGAAAGGCTTACTGCACGAGATGATCAAGATGACAAATGAACTCATCGTATTTAGTGTCATGTATAAAGCCCCATAACCCAACCTACAGTCTGCAGGCAATATATATTATTCCTCTAAAAACTGAGCCAGATTCCGAAAAATCCACAAAAACTATAAACATCTTTTTATGTTTTATATGCTTCAAGCAAGAGGGAAGAGAGCTCATGCTCAGTTTTTCATTCATTCATATTTATTGCTTGAGAAGCTTAACACGATATAAAATTATTTATTGAAGAGGAGTTAGCACTAGAGACCCACACCTTGATCATCTCTCACGCAAAGGATTTTTAAGGTATTTAGGTAGAATGGGTATGAGGATTGAGGACCCACTTCATTCATACTATATATTGCTAACTACTACACCATTTATTTTACAATGTGACTATTTGCCCTCCCGAAATCCGTTACAAATTTTCGTTCGAAACGAAGCCCTAGTCAGTGAACACGAATGTACAATGTTATATCACGCACCGACTTTTTACCCACCTAAAAAATGTAAAGTGATATTGTACTTGAATGGAAAAAAGAGATGTGATAATTGGGATGATATGATGTGATGATGATGATACCGTGCCACTACTGACTGATAGAATAGTAAGTAAATGCATAATATATATATAAGATGTGCATAACAAGTGCAAGTGTTTCTAGTCCGTGTCCTTTTGGAGAATCATAAAGAAAGTGAGTTAGGAATTCATGAGGAATCAGATGTGTGATAATGTGACGTTTCGTGAAAATCATGCAATTCGAGAATCTTTCATGCTCACATGTCAAAGATACATTCGTTCATGAACGCAAACACACAAACAAACAAAACAAAAACTTAGGATTAGAGCACGCTTCCCTCATTTTTTCACAGATTTTTGTAAAAACGGCACAAGACATGACTTGTGCCTGACTGACTGACAGTCTAAGATTTTCCTAACGGGTCCTAACTTTTAAGTGCACGCACAATCCAGATTAATAGAGCTGAACACAAAGAGCAAGAAGCAAGCACACAATGCATAATGTGCACATGGACAATATAATTACAAGCTACTTAAACGCACGTAATGTACACCCAGACTAAGCCACACAATCATGAAATTCGGTTATCGGTGAAAGTGACTAACTAGCTCATAGCATGACTAGAATCATAAAAAAATAAGGTATGCCACACGTGTGCGGTGTGTCCTTTACTTACCTTGCTCAAAACTTTCTTTCATGTGAGTCTGGTCATCAGGATGGAAGAAGTCAAAGCAACATTTTCCAAGCAACTCTTGTGGAGTGTAGCCCAGTAGTCCCATGACGCGCTGGTCAACAAAGGTGAATTTACCATCGATGGAATGTCTGGAAATGAACTCGGCTGTTGATGATGATGATGACAAGTCGGATGTGTTGGGTGCAGAGGTGACTTGAAGACGGCCGATGGCTACTAAACAACAATGGGTTTGACCATGATCAGGATCATCCCCACCTCGGTCCATACTCACACCAGATGGTGGCCAGTTTTTAATATATCCGGTACAGTGAACAACAGCATAATTGAGCCCATCCCGCGATGGCCCTAAGGAGTTTCGTTGACGAAGTCGATTGAGATGGCCAGCCGTCATTGTTTCATGATGGATGTTGCCCACTTTCATCCGGCAAATGAATCCTCTCCTCGATCCCATGCATAGACGCATTGATGCTGAAAGTAATCATCCACATCATTATCACCATTTGAAGTTAATTAATTATCATCATTGTGGGAAATGTGAAATTGTTTCACGTATTCCACTCCAATTCAACATCAAAAAGGTTGCAAAAAAGAAGCTTTTGTTGATAAATGGCCCTTACATTGATGACCCTCTTTCTTCACAGTTCCTGTTTTTAAATCCAATATTCTGCCAGTGTTCTGAGGCTCTTGGGTAGAAAGCTGCTCACGTACTTTTTCCACGTCATCTTGATGTAACTGATCGTAAATACAAGAGCCGTACCACTCAGGTTGTGCTTGATTGAGGACCGGCGTGACAGAATCAGATACATAAATAATGCGGCCCGTGTCACAAGCGACGACGAAGAGGAACCCGTCTGCGGCTTCGAGAATGAGATGCTTCAACTCCTGATCCGTTAGAAAGGATGGTTTGTACGTCCCATCCGCGGTTGTGTTACCCGCACCTGTACCATCATATAATTACACATACATTCCCAAAAAAGTAGTGCTCGCAGAATTCTCAAATGAATGTTTCATGCATTAAGACAAACAAGTGAGCCTAGTCCCTCACTAAAAACACTTCAAATCTTTGATGAAGGAATCCATTTTGACAAAGCTAAATTGATACTGAGTATATAGCTGCAGCTTTTAATCAAAAGTGCATCATCCTTCATCAAAATTTTCATCTCATCTTTAAAGAATCTATCTTTCTAAATCGCATCGTATCTTGCAAAGAACTACGGGATATATCACGACTCTTGTTGACCACACTGTGATCACATCATCATCGTGCACTAAATTACTGTAGATTTTTTCTTCATTAAAAGCATGTATATCTAAGTATATTCTGGTTGATTTGGTAGTGAAGAAATCATTTTTTTGCAAGACATGATACGATTGGTTCCCTACTTTGCTACCTTTCTATTACATCTCTTCGCTTACCTCGGAGGGCTTTCATGTGAGCCACTGCCATTCGGAGAATGGTCAGTTTATCAGGTTTCCTTGCAAGGGCTGAACACGTTGGAACCATGTCGGAGAGTTCAGTGATATAAGCGGTCATCTTATTACGACGACGCCGCTCTATTTCACAATGGTTCTCCCTGCATGATATACAAAAATTGATTCGACAAAATACTTTCTGCTGGAACGAAATGCAAAGAAGCTATGTACAGGGCTTCAATATTTTTGTAAGCAACATGAAATTTAGATTTACCTTGCAAACCTCTCCTTATCTTGAATATTTTCTTCGTCCATTCTTGCGTATTTTGATCCGGCGATCATGGGGTCTCCCTCCAACCTAATAGAGAGAGAAAAACATATTTTTTGCTTGAAAATTTATGCTCTTCTTCACACAAACATATTTTCAGGAAAGATTCGTTACATTTACATATATTACTAACAAAAGCCATTTGATTCCTCTCTCAACTCTCTTACATTAAAATGCCAACGATTGTAAATTTCCTACGCACCTATGTAATACATGTTTTCCTTCGAATGAGAAACTCGGAGAAGCTTTTAAGACTAACACCAATCAACCATTGCGTGTCGTGACGAGGTAAACAATAACACAAGGGAAGATTTAAGTTCCCACAGATAATCATTCCCCTCCACTTGAACTTTCAATTAAGACCATATACTAATTGTATTAGATGAAATTTCTTAAGCCTTTTGCTTTGGCGGCGGTATCCTGTCTTGCTCCTATAAGCCTCATTTACATTGCAATACGAGCGCTGCATTAGCATTTAAGAGTAGTGATACGGGTTATTTCTTAGGAATTAGGATGCAGTTAGCCTGAATATTTAATCATAATGATAGTAAATACTAAAAGGATAAAATGGGTTCAGAAAAATTTGCATAATCTACTCTCAGAGCTCCTCTTTCCAGATTTCCATTCAAAACAAAATTATGCTGCTTCTCATCCTCATCAGCTAAATTTAACTATAAAGATAGCATAAGTAGTTTCCTTCAAAATGGGAAAATGACTAACTCATCGTCAGAAATTTCCATTATTATTATGGATCAGTACATTCATATTCAGTTCACGCAGAGCTGAGAAAAAATTTAAAAAAGTAGTGCAGACGCAGACTAAAGTAGAGTTGAGTCAGCATTAGGAAAATAGTTTTTTGATGAGACAAGGAAACGTGTGGTAATATATATTTTCTCTATTCCCAAAATTGCCTCATTATTTTTCTTATCGTCATTTACTACAATTTTAATGAAGTAAAGTACCAGGTGAGAAATTTCTGCTTATCAGAAGATACCATCAGTCATTTTAGATAGGATAGGAGATACTCACATTGCAGAGAAGGTATTAGTTACAGTATCGTACTGTATCATTATGCATATTACATATTATATGGCATCCGTATTTACCTCTCGTAATACTTAGCTGCTGCTGCACTGTTAGCATTTTTCTAGTACAGTAATTTGCGTCTGATTTTGAGATATAGAGAATTTATAAATGGTTAAATATATCTGTGTCACCTTTGCGTTCATATGAGATCATACCACAAACAAACAAATAATTTTAAAGCAAGATATGTGTCTCTCATTTTGTGGACATAAATACACTCGGGTTGAAGTGTTATCGGAAATGTGACATGACATAACTCATTCTACGCCTAGTTTAAAGAGCATAAAAATACGCATAAACATTGTTGTATACCTAATTGCCAGCGGATATTGAATTTAGTTCAAGGAACTTTATTTCCATGTGCAAACCTTAAAAATGTTTTTGAGTAACACTTGAGCGTAAGCTACTTTAGGATTTT
>JAANSM010005310.1:0-10247 GCA_036850725.1 Orchesella villosa | reverse complement strand
AAATCATCCAGTTCCTCACTTTAACGTTCTAGAAGCTAATCACAAAAGGAATCAACAGAAAAAACGAGACAATGAGTACAACTTTTCACTATATAAAATTATAAAAATTAGCATATAACTCTTAGCATTCTACCTTTTAAAAAATTAATTAAGCAACTCAAATCTACTTATTTTATGATCATATACGTAGTGTAACGCTATATAATTATTCTAAACTGGGATCTAAATTGTGCATACTCAGATTGCAGTTACTACGTTTCAGCTTGATGTATTCTGAAGAATAGAGAGGAATTGAGACCATGAATGTTGGCAAACGTAAATCAATTGGTAAATGTTACCCGGAGATTATTTCTGCTCTCTCAAAAATTATTTTTTTAGTAAAATTGTCGTACCTTTACAACATAAATGCTTTGACCAGTAATCTGATTGAAAGTAACTGATATAGTCAAAATGCATATCACATTATACGTAAAACTGTCACTTATAAAAGTTGTACCAAAAAACGTGTATAACATGACGCTAGGATGTAGCATAGCATAATAGTCATTACTCCAAGTACGGAAATGAATGGAGGTAAAAATGACTTAATTAAAAATCTAAATGATTATTATTACACTACTTCTATCTAATTTTAAGACACATTAAAACTAAACGAGTATTATTGTTTGAGTCTCCTTAACCCTTCACCATTCTTAAGGTTTGCTTGGAATAAAAGTTTATTATGTGTAGTCTAACACTATCCTACGTGTTACGTATATGGAGCATATTGCTGATTGAGATGTAGCCACCACTAACTAATCGAAGAAGGTTATGAACGCCTGCTATTTAGGGGGCTATTAGGAAAACATTAAAGGTATAATTATATTGAAATACCATTTATATTAAGTACTACGGGTAAAGTTTTTAAATAAAAAAAACTTTCATGTTACATATAAAAAAACCTCTTTACCTAACATACCTAATTAAGACTAATTTATTATTATTAATTGTTAAAAAGTAAATATATATAATATAGAGAGATATATTATTATGCTTGTTTGAAGTCGTAATTACTTGAAGAACGATTGATTGGGTGGCGTATTCGGATTGTTTTGGACATTGGGCTGCATAGGATTCCTCCCATTAATCGATCCCGTCGCATAGAGTTGCTGCTGAAAGTGATGAAACTGTTGTGCATACGCTGGGTCTGACGGAGGAAGTTGTGGAGGGCCACTCGGCGGCCCACCAGGGTAGCCACCTACAGGTCCCTTCATCCCTGGACCAGGGGGAGGACCCTGATCCATCATTACTGGGGGATGTGGCCCTCTCATTGAGCCGCATCCTGGAGAAGGTCCATTATTAGGTCCTCCCATACCTGAGCCTGATGGAAGTCCACCGTATGGCATTCGATTGCCACCCATGTTCACGTTTACATTCATCTGTTCAAAGCAAAAAAAAATAGAAAAACATGGTTGGTGTGAGTATCGCGCTTCTTGTGAAAAACCATTGTTGTAGCTGTGTGAGTTGGATTAAGGACGGGATATGAGATTTGGAGTCAACAAGTATGTGAAACTGCCCCAGGCAAAGTACTAAGCAATAACCTGCTCACCAAACATGATTCTTCGCTAGTGTGCAGGTCTTGAGCAGCAATGCTTAAGCCCATTTTGCCTCGTTATGGTTGAGAGTATGATCGAGATGTCTACGTCAAGTGGAAGGTAAAAGGACTATAAAAAGTACATTGAATTCTGTGATTGTGAGATGGATAATGTAAAACCTGCTGAGCAATTATGCAGAGTAGATCCACATATTTGATCGTGCCAATATGAGCATCGAACCCTGTTCTATACTGACTATAGCTTGCTTGTCATGGTATACGTCTTTACTTATACTTGGCTTTTGCTATGACTCAAAATCTGGATTCAACTGGATATAAAAAATGATACAAGACAATGCCCTCTTGGTAATGCAGAATCTAATTTGTTCAATGTACGATAGTAAAAATGAAAAAAATCGCCGGCACCATACACCAATACATATATAACTAATTCGTTTAGATCTAACGAATAAAAATCACACTAAAAAATGTACAGAATTTTACAACTTACTTAACAATATTCTATGCATGTGTAGATATACAAATTTTTTACGTAACGTTGAGCATGAAATGCTTAACAATAAATTATGAATTCGTTTTAAGGAAATTGTGTCTAATGTTATCTTTCTAGATAAAATTAAACTAGTAATTGGATCAGATAAATTTAAATGAATGACTCATATCTTTGCCCGTCCGAAATTGAGTATCACTAATATTTGTAAGAAATCAATAAAGAAAACGATTTAAATACTTACCCCCATATTTACATTCACAACAGGTCCAGAGTTGGGATTTGTATAACGCTGGAGAAAGTCCAGGTTCGGTCTATTAGGACCAGGTCCACCGGGTCCTGGTCCTGGGCCCGGCCCAGGGCCTGGCCCACCCATTACTCCTGATTGTGAACACATACCTGGAGGGCCTTGATTGTGAGGGGGTGGTGGCCTTGCAGGAAGGTACTGTATTGTATTAGGGGCGTTTGGTTTCACCTGAATATTGGTTCCACCGAAAGCTCTAGGAGGGCCGTTAGGATTATTAGGCATTCGTGCGTAAGGACTACTTCTACTCGATCCCCCACTTTGTCCCATTCGCGGAGGAGGTGGTTGGTTTCCGTAACCCATTTGTGGGGGTCCACCTCTCGGACCAGGACCTTGCATTGGTGGTCCACCGCAACCCATAGGTCCCATTCCAGGAGGCATTTGCTGACCCATCGGTCCCATTGGTCCTCCAGGACCCATCGGACCACCTGGGCCAGGGCCCATTTGTTGAGACATATTTGGAGGTGGAGGACCTCCTCCCATTGGCGGTTGTCCACTCATGTTACCTCCTCCTATCGATGGCATGTGACCCATTGGACCACCTCCCATTTGCTGTCCCATATGATTGCCCATTTGATGACCCATTGGTCCCATCCCTGGACCTGGGTTCATGTACGGAGGTATGTTTTGGATGTTCATTTGTTGTATCGTCATTGTAGCATTTACATACGTGTTGTTTACTGTTTGAGGTCCTCCCATTGCCATACCACCGTCGACATTCTGAAATATACAGAAAGTAGACACAGAATGTGGCATGAAATAAAAAGAACTCGAGCTCTCTACGTCAGTATAGCAAAGAAAAAAACTAACTCTTAAAAGTAGCAATGAATTTTGAATTTCTTAGTTCATTACCTGTACACTATGCATCGAAGTATTGAAGTTCACCATGTTAGGATTCATTGGAGGTCCTCCAGGTGCATTCATGCCGTATCCACCATTGGCGTTCATTCTAGAATACAAAATTACGGTATTAAATCCCCTCTGAGCCCTTTTCAATTCCACAGAAACAATTAATTCATTTCGAATTTATTTCCAGCTTACCCGCCGCCGGAGGGATTCGGTGGGGTGCCATTACCCCCTGTAAGCTGCTGAGACATTTGTACCATAGATGAAATCGGATCGAAAGCTGGTTTGTTCCCTGGTGGACCAGGGCCACTTAGATTTGGATTGAGTGGAACGTTATCAAAGACCCCATTTCCAGGACCATCCGGATGCGGTTCCATACCTAACGGTGGCATTCCCTTGTTCATCATATTGCATGATGACGGAGGACCACTATTGCTAGAGGTTGGGCCCATACTTCCTGGCCCAAAATTGCCTGAGCTGTTAGGTTTCAGTCCATCTAGATTCATTTGTAAGGGAGTTCCAGGTTGTGACGTTCTGTCAACACCCTGCGGACTGGGATTAGGGGTCGTACTATTCTTAGGAGTTACTACAGGTCCAACACTACCAGGCCGGGTCTACAAAACAAATCATATCAACATTTTATAAAAAACCCTCTTTAAATTTCCACATAATAATAATTGCACACAAGAAGTTAACTAGTAGAAATAAGGACCTACTTTTGAGCTACCACTATTGGATGTCATCGGCATTTCCGGCGTTGATTTCTGATTACCAGAAGATAGCATTGATACTGGGGTTGGTGGTGCGGAATGGGATGGCTTTTGTTGGCCATGGTTTGGGGTCGCTGGATTCATATCCATGCTGGAGGAAGGCATACTGTAATTGTAGAATAGGATGAATTAGAAACAATAATGGAAGTATAGGGATATCATTTTGGAAGATTGTTTACCCAGGGGAAGCATCACTATTATGATCGGCCAGTCCAACATTGGGTTGTTTCTGTATTGTCAGTTCCTGGCCTTCAAACACGTTTAAATATTGTATTTGTTGAGGTGAGGGTACAGGCATTAGATTCGCTTCCTTGACGGAGGGAGGTGCCGACGACGTGGGGGAAATGGAACACGAGGATTTCTCTTTCCTACTCTTCCCTCCTTCACTATTGCTACTTTCCGAATCCTTGCGCTGGACGGCAGTATTAGGGGAGTTGTCTTGCACTTGACCAACTTGTGGGCTATAGTAACCGGAAGGATAGTACGAGTGACCACCACCCCCAGGGTACAGTGGATCACTTGGAAGAGGGGAGTGGGGAGAAGGCCTGAGTGTTTTAAAAAATACATGGATTAAAGGATGAGTTGCCTGGAGATTTTTTTCTTGAAATCACTGATCATTTATTATTGTAAAAGAAAAATCACCAAACATCACAAGTCAACATTTGATGGTGATTCAATTCAAACAGTGTTTTTAGTTCAGCTTCAATAAGCAAAGCCTTAAAATCTAGAAGGAAAACTCCAAAATTACCTATGAGGAGCCCCGCACGAACTACCAGGAGTCAGTGGAGTAGCTGGACTAGGTATGCTACCGCCTCCTGCTTTACTCGAGCGCGGACCGTTCCCTTGCGGACCCATTCCATGGGGGCCTGATGGTGGCTTCAAACCTGGCTGCTGTTGCCCTTCCATAAAGAATCCGCTGTTGTTTGGTGACCATTCATTACCTTGAGGTTTGTTGTTTGGGGGACCGTTTCCCGGACCACCAGGCCACGAGTCCATTCCCATTCCTGGAGGAGGACCACCAGGTGGCCCGTCATTCTATCGTTGCAAAGAAATAATTTGGTGTCCAATTAGTTTTGCACAAATCATCAAGATTAATCTCGTTGTCCAATTAAACATACTCCGTACTCACAGGCATATTATAACCGTCCATGTTCTCAGGAGGTGGCATTGGTGGACAATTGGGATCGCCTGACATGTTCCCAGGATGGTCATTCTCAGGAAAAAGGATGGCTTGCATCTTACGCATTTTCGCCAGTTGTTCTGCTCGATGCATACGTTGCTCAGGTGTCAGATTTTCATCTGGTATTTTTACACCGGAAGGCATGCCACCCATTTGACATTGCTGATTATTGGGCCCTCCAAAGTAGGGTCCTCCTGGCCCACCTGGACCAGGTCCACCGGGAGGACCACCAGGACAAGAACCCATCGGGCCAGGACCAGGACCTTGTGGTGATTGACCGCAATATGGTGGTCCAGGGCCGTCGTAATAATTCGGATAGCCAGGTTGAGGCGGTTTCTGTAATTCGTTGGAATAGAATAATACAATTTCGTTTCACATTCGTGAACTGATTTGAAAATGTTTAAAAAATATATATAACAGCTTACATTGGGATTATTATGAGTATTCCAGGCAGGAGAACCAGGTGGAGGAGGACCTTGATGCATTGGATTAAAATCCGGAGGCATATTTTGAGGGGGCGGTCCGGGAGGCATGTTGTGCATCATTTGTCCTTTTGAGCCTTTTACTTTGCCTCCAGTCTGAGGTGGTGGCCAATTCGGGTTCCCTTGAAACTGCCGTCCAAAATTATTCATTTTGAACGGATTTTTCTAATATTCAACACAAAATGTCATTTTTAACTATAAATTCTCATTTTACCCAAGAATTAAATGTATAAATACAAAAAATTGTTTTGTTTTATAAAGATATATATTTACAAGGAATAAAATGGTACGTACAAACTCATTTACCTCGAGAAACTTTTTAGTGGCCGGTTGTGACATGTGATAAGCTATAATGGAAGGATATTGCTGTTGAAACACTGCTTCTGCAGCTTTATTGGCGAGTTTTGTTGAAAACACAAATATCTGGCTTTGTTGTTGCATATACTGGGCTTCCATTGTGCTCGGTTGTTGCTTTGTTGAGGAAGGAGGAGCAGGTGGAGGAGGTGGAGGGTAGCCGCCCATCATTCCTTGTTGGCTCATTGGATGAGGTGGTCCGTAGTCTGGAGGACCTCCAGGGCCCGGCCCAGGACCAGGTCCAGGACCCGACGGATGAGGTGACATATTCATACTATTTGGAGGCATGTTATTATTGTAGTGGGGGTAGCAGTTGTAGTTCATTGGGGGTTTACCTGTTAAAACATCAAAATCTTATTTAAAACCAATTGAAACGGGCCAGTGCAAATCATTCAGGCTAAAAATGATATTAATGTACTTTTTTATAGCAAAACACACTTCAATCTGATAAATTATTCTACTTTAAATATGTTTTATATACAAATTTTGCAAGCCAAGTGCTTATCGTTCAGTTTCGGAAAAATTAACTATTTAAAAAAAATTAACCCAAACAGTGCGTACCAAACGTTGCCTAAGCTGTAATATCAATTTAATGGTCTTTAAACCAATACTCAAAGAAGAGCGAAAACCCTTCAACATTGTGAAAATAGCATCTCATTTTTCATAGCTAAAACTATATAATTTAGGTATAATAAATGCATGAAAATTGTCTCCGCAATCGTTGCCGTTCGGTCTCATCAAAGCAATTGAATCCAAACTAATTTTCTCTAAAATCTTAAACCGCCTTTGTGTCTCGTCGGAATTATAATTAGAAGCAGATTACGACATCACTCAAAATTAATATTACTTTTAATACGAATACTAAAAGAAACGTGCATCCTAAGTTAGCATCCTTTCCTAACTGAACTAGCATGCGCACGTGGTAAAGCATTTAGTTGGCGGTAGTTGACTAACCACCGTTCTCTTGTGTATACAAAGAGGTTTTGGAAACCACACAGCTCACATTTTTCACGTGCAGTACTCTCTAAACGTTTTTTGCTTAGAGTAAGTTGAAATATAGCTTGGTTTTGCACAAGTTACTAATTAAATTAAGTTTTGCGAAAGTTTTGCGTTTGTTGAAGAAAGATTATTGTTGATTGATTTCGTCAATAATCCTGACTCTAAGCACTCTCCTTACACTTTATCGGCACGATTATGCATACTAATATTACATATTTTAACACTAGAAAGGTAGGCCAACAGCTATCACATTCATATTCATAAAACAAACTGTTAAACTGCTATAAAAAATCACTTACAGTCTGGAAAATCCGGATGTCCAAGTTCCGGGAGAGGTGGTATGTCCGGCGGACATTCATTTTTGGCATCAAGGAGTTGAGGAGTCGACGGGTTTTCCAGCTTGATATCACTTCCATTCATCATCATATCATCATGAAGGCCTTTATTTGAAGGTGTCGACATCCCGGATCCATCCCCCATATCCGGATTCCCTGAATTTGATGGCCCGCCACCGGATCCACCTCCAGGATCCGCTCCGACAGGTGGCTTCTCCTCCTTGATTTTACTTATCCCATTTTTATTCCTTTTCCTCGACACTTTCGCCGGGGTAGCACCACCACCAACAGGGCTCTTTCTTGGATTCTTTCTCTCCATTTCACCTCTTTAAATGCTCAACTCAAACCCAATATAGATCTTCCCTCCAGCCCCGTCACTTCCCTCTAGGAGAAGGAGATGATGCTCTACTTTCACTAATTCCTCTCTCTTCAACCTTTTTTTCTATTGCTGATTTGCTAAAAGTAGCTGCTACGACGACGGTGGTTTTAGCAACTGTTTTCTCAGTTTGGATTTCATTTGTACGAACTCTTCTGCAAATCCTTTGCAGAAGGATCAATCCTGATGTTGATGAAGCTGTTGTGATATATTTGACAAAAACTGTGGCAATGCAAAATCGCAGCCGAAAATAAATTTGGAGACACAAAACCCACCAAACTTTATTTTTATTTGGATAATCACATTCAAACAATGACCTTTCTTCGTTGTTTACCATTTCTCATGGAAGTAGCAATAGCCTCTTTTGTGACGACATTCCCCCACTTTAATTTCTTGGAATGAAGGATGACGATATTTATTTCGGAGAAAGTGAAATTTATTTTTACACTTTTTTTTCAACTCCTGGACAACTATTTCCAAGAAGCGTAATTAGCTAAGGAGAACAAAGAGCCACTACCACTCATCATCACCTTCTTCACATTTCTTATTTCTCCTTGTCACCAACTCGTCGAAGGTGAAGCAGCGTAACGTAACTGTCAATCAATGGAATATAAAAACTTGTAAACTGCAACAAATTGCTCAAACTCAAACCACATTTTTCTCCTGCAGCTCTCGCACTCTTAACATAATTGGCATTTTATTTTAATCCGTGCCTCTCTTGTGTATTCAAAAAATAATAATATTCCCATGTATTTTTGCGTGTGCAGTCAGTGCCTCGCTGATGTGAATGTATCAAATCTCTTGATGTATATAATATTATTCCTTCCATTTCACTCTTCTCCATCTCCACATAATAATATAATATATGGAATGGAGTTAAGAGTTTTTGCTGCTGCTGTGTGTATATATTTTTATGTGTTTGGAGAAAAAAATGCTGCAATGCAATGCAACACAATACATGTATATATATATATATATACGTATGTATGTATATACACGATACAATGCTTGCGGACTCAATGCAATGATTATTAATATCACGAAGGTGATGTTGATCGTTTATAATATCGTTGCTTTTCTATGTACATGTATGACTTGTGTGTGTGTGTAGTTTGTGTACTCTGTATCAAGCTACAGAATGTTGTTGCTGTTGCTGCTCCTATACTGGCTCACGATGGTGGTGAGCTTGCTGATGATGATGATGATGGCGAGAGAGAGAAAGAAAGAGAGAAGCAAAGCAGCAGGAGCAAATAATGAAGAGAGCTCCTTTTTTGAAACTTGATCCTGGTACCATTCCACTAGAAAAAAAAGTTTTTTTTTTCTGTTGGGAAAAATGATGTTCAGGCAAAAGGAGCATTTTTCGATTGAGCCAGGAGGCCGCAAGAGGAGCGTCCAAGTCAACTTGACTTTGCGTTGCTGTTTGCTCTTGCTCTCGCCTCCCTTTTTCAAAACATGAGATGAGATGAGATGCGATGTGATGAGAGTTGAAGTTGAACGAGCATGAGAATGAGACAAGCGACTGGCTTTACCTCTTCTTTTTACTTGGTGCTCTCCATGCATGCTTTGCTTGCTTACTTTTTTTTTGATCAGAGAGAACCAAAGGAAAAGGCAAAGAAGCATTTTACATTTTCAGATGAGAGTCACATAGCACAGAGCAATAAGTGGAGTGGAGAACAGAGAGAGAGGAAAAAAAGAGTAAAAGAAAAGCAGAAGAGGAGAATAGAAGAGAAAAAAGCAGCAGGAAGGAAGAAAAACCAGTTTAGCGTATGTTAATAAAATGCTGCTGGTATGCACCTAATGTATATATGAATGCACCCAATATTATGCGGTGTGGGGAATAGATTACGTGTGTGTACCTATTCAGTTTTATAGGTGCACAAAGGATATGGACTACGTTGTAAAGGAGGATATATAAACTCAAGAAGAATGAAAAACGAGAAGAAAAAACGATTGGATCCTTAATCATTACGCGGAAATAAGTTGGGCTATACATGTATTTATGGATAGATATATATATATGAGAATTTATAGCTAGTATGGAGCTTGTTTAGTTTAAAGGATTTTTGGTTGTCAAAAACATATAAATATAATATAAGCGAGGGTATTGTATGCACCTATGTAGAAGTGTAAAGTTAACTAATAGGCAGGGACAAGGCTCATACATAAATATTTCGGATCAATACAAAACGGTATCATGAAAGGGTTGAAATGAAATCCTAATATAGCACGTATATTATATATATATACAAATTTAAACTTTGTATTACTAAGTATGATTTCTAATTCCAAAATCATAATGATTTGTCTCGTCAATGGATTTATGTTAACATTAATTCAGGTGAAACGAATTTAACCTCAGTTGTAACAAAGGGTTATAGGTAGGCGGACGGACAAACAAGGAAATTCTCAGCTCCGCTTCAATGGTTTTTCTCCATGCAGCAGTAATATTAAGCATGTACATACATAGGGCACGTAGTGACGCTCTTATTATTATCAGCACACACACACACAGCATAT